>PVKU01000715.1:0-102479 GCA_004027475.1 Anoura caudifer | reverse complement strand
AAATGATGGCTACAATAAGTGAAATGAAGAAAGATGCATGGGGAACCAACAGAGATGGGAGGAAAACTGGGACTCAAATCAATGGACTGGACCAGAAGGAAGAAAGAAACAACCAAACAAAAAACGAGGAAGAAACAAGAATTCCAAAAAATGAGGAGAGGCTTAGGAACCTCCAGGACATCTTTAAACGTCCCAACATCCAAATTATAGGGGTACCAGAAGGGGAAGAAGAAGAGCAACCAGTGGAAAACTTATTTGAACAAATAATAAAAGAGAACGTCCCCAATCTGGCAAAGGAAATAGTCTTCCAGGAAGTCCAGGAAGCTCAGAGAGTCCCAAAGAAGTTGGACCCGAGGAGGAACATACCAAGGCACATTATAATTACATTACCCAAGATTCAAATGAAGGAGAGAATTCTAGAAGCAGCAAGGGATAAGGGGACAGTCACCTACAAAGGAGTTCCCATCAGACTGTCAGCGGATTTCTCAAAAGAGACCTTACAGGCAAGAAGAGGCTGGAAAGCGGTATTCCAAGTCATGAAAATCAAAGGCCTACATCCAAGATTGCTCTATCCAGCAAAGCTGTCATTTAGAATGGAAGGGAAGATAAAGTGCTTCTCAGATAAGGTCAAGTTAAAGGAGTTCATCATCACCAAGCCCTTGTTATATGAAATGTTAAAGGGACTTCTCTAAGAAAAAGAAGATAAAATATATGAACAGTAAAAAGACAGCAAACTCACAGGTATTAACAACCAGACCTAAAACAAAAGCCAACTAAGCAAACCACTACAACAGGGGCAGAAACACAGAGATGGAGATCACATGGAGGGTTAGCAATAGGGGAGTGCAAAGAGGAGAGAGGGGCACAAGGTACATAGAACAAGTAGCATAGATGATAGGTAGAAAATAGACAGGGGGAGGGCAAGAATAGTGTGGGAAATGTAGAGGCTAAAAAATTTATGACACATGGGCATGAACTAAAGGGGGGAATGTGGGTGGGAGGGGGTGTGCAGGGTGGAGGGTAATGAAGGGGGGGAAATGGGACAACTGTAATAGCATAATCAATAAAATATAATAAAAAAAGAAAATATGAAGACAATATCAATATACATCAAAAATGCTAAAAAGTACAGACTCCATTAGGAGCTCCTAGGGCCTAGGTATTTTCACAATTCCTCCATAATATCACTTACCAACTTACATTGCAATTGTCTGTTTTCTTCTTTATCTATCCAACCCCTCTTTAACGTTCTTCAGGATGATAGAAATCATGTGTATCCTTTTCACCATTTTATTTCTAGCACCTGGCAAAGTGCCTGGTTATAGTATGTGCTCATTAAATAATTGTGCAATAAATAAAATAAGTAGACTAGGTAATCTAAGCAAATTACAAATATTCTAACAATACACTAAGGAATCATACTTTATTAAAGAATCTTCTCTACCCATTCATCTCCAATCAACTTTCAAGCAAGCATATTTTTAAAGCATCTAAAATTTACATACTAACAAATTCAGAAGCACAAAATATGCTTCTTTGACCTTCCATATTTTTTCTACCTTTGGCATACTTACCTCAAGTTACCATTTCTTAATAGACCCACTGTCCTCTCTTAACTCATTCTATATTTGTTTGCAATTATTCACACTAAGAAATAAATTATTTATAAAATGCTTAATTATTTTAAGCATACTTGCCATTAGTAAAATTCAGGGTAAAGTGGCTACACAAGTCTTCTAAAAAGTAGTTGTCTATCTCTTATTGGTTTATAGTTCTTTATATATTCTGGTTATGAGTTCCTTGTCAAATGTATGTATTACAAATACCTTCTCCTATTCTGTGACAATCTTTCATCTTCCTAGTTGTTTTGGATAAACCAAAGTATTAAATGCAGATTAAGTTCGATTATCTCATTGTTAGTCTTTTCTGCTTTTGTTAAAGAAATGACCTATTTCAAATTCCTAAAAATATTATTTATATTTTATAAAATAGTTATTGTTATATCACTTTTATTTAGGAATGTAATCTATGGGCAATTGGTTTTGTATGTAAAGTCAAGTTTTATTATATATATATATTTTTTTTCATTTGATCTAGCTTGTTGGTTCACAAACTGGCCCTCATACATGGAGGGTAAGAAGATGCCAAAGAAAGAAACAATCCATCCAGGTTAATAGGTGACAATTTAATGAGCAAGGGAACATAAAACAAAACTTGTCTTGGGTGACTGCAAGACAAGTAGATCTTTGCAACCACCTACTAGAGTCTTAAAACTTGATAGACAAGATGATAGTCACAGTGACAAATTCAATAGCATCCTTATTCTATCATCTAGCAGAAGCATCCTAACAACCCTGAGAAATAGACTATTTAATCTAGAAGAGTCTAAACTTGTGAAGAAAGGGTGAATTTTTGCAGGATTTGTTTTTCATCTTCTCCATGAATCTTTCTAAGGTTTAAGACTAGCATTAGCTACCTCCTGCACTTGGCATATAACATGACTTTTCTTTATTGTCTTTACAGTTGGACTTTGGGAAAAATGCAATCACCATATCAATCATTACTATGTTGATCCATTCCAGAAAGATGCATTTACTTTAATGGTAGTTTAATATTCCGGTGACCATGCCTGTGATATTAACCCTATCCTGGAACTAGAATTTGATTGATCAGTCCTAGTTGGACCATTCAGATTCTTTTTAAGAAAATATTGTGTTGAGATCAGAGTAAAAGAGAAACTAGAAGTCAGGAATTTGGTGCTGTTAATGGCACTACATAGAGAGAGTATTAGAAAACCACTAATATTAAGATCCTTAGAAGACTACCTTCAGGAAGGCTTTGCTTTCTGAGTTCTAGGTTGTTAATTTTTTTCTTTAGTTTTGTGTGATGATTCAATATCCTTCTAATAATGTTTCTATTTTTTAATGGCAAATAGCAATGAATTTCCTTAGTTAATAACTAAATTATCTAACAATAATAAACATCATTTATTTTTATCTTTTAATTTTACTTCAATTACAGTTTACAGTCAATATTATTTTGTATCAGTTTCAAGTGCACAGCATAATAGTTACCCAATCACATACTTTACAAAATGATCCTCCCAATATATCAAGTACCCACCGGGCACCATCCATAGTATCGCAATACTATTGAAAAGTGGTAAATAAAGACCTGAGAGAAATAAGTAAATATTCCCAAAATCTTTAGAATATTTTGGAGGTGGCAAGAATCTGGTTTTCTTGATCAAAGGGATTTTCTTCCAATCCTCTGATTTAATGTAAGTCTAGTGAGGCAGAGAAATCTTGAGTTAAATGATCTCTTACTAATTCTAAACCTCTAGGGCTCTGGTGAACTTCTGATAGCTTCATGTAAAAACCTCAACACAAGCATTATGGAGAAAATGTCATTATGAACTGTACTGATGCTGTGATTAAAAGCAATCTTGCTTTACATCCTTTGAGAGACTTAAAATATTATGACCTGGAGACATATAAAGATGTTCTAACCTATCAGCACTAATAACAACTTACATGTATATTTAATTTTATAGCTCACAAAGGAAGATTACATATATTATTACACATCAATTTTGTGAAGTAAGCAGCACAAGTATTATCATTCAAATTTTATAGATTAAGAAAATAAAACACAGACAGGTAACATGGTATGCCCCAAATTTTACAGCTTGTAAGTAGCGGCAAAACTAGAGGACAGGCTTTATCTTAGCTTTAAAAATCAATGTTATTTCTGCTATACATGCTACTTCCCAGCGATGTAGGGGGAAAAGCACATCTCTTTAAATATTGATTGGTGATATTTTAAAAATAAAGCCATTTATCATTGCTACTAATGAATCTGGATTAGACTTATTAGTCGGATCGATTCCCTTGGCCCAGGGAGGATCTCCCACTCTGTACTCACTGCCAAACTCTTGCTGATACTCAGGCATGCTGAAACGCTGAAGAGAGCAGCAGTCCTCCGACCCTAACCTTCCCCTTGGGGCCGTCTCTGGGTGTCATGGTAACACCAGATCTGCCCAACTCTTTCCCTCATTTCTCTGACACAAATGTGCAGAAAAAAACAGAACCAGCCCCAATCAATACTTCCATAGTTTTTTTCCACCATCATTATTTTTATAAAGTATACTACAAAGTACCTTTGAAATCTACAATCTTTATGAAGAAAAATAAAACCTATCAATAATCATTGCCCTTTATAGGACAGTTGGTAACTGCTTGATATTACCTACAATCATTTGACAGTTGATGATGAACAATGGGAATGACTAGAGTTAAAACAAATAAGAAAAAAAAATGTATTGGGCATCATTAACTTTCTTGGAGAAAAACAGTATAAGCGTCAATAGATTTTCAAATATTTTCAGCCTTAAAGGTGTCTTTTAAGTAATGCATGTAAGCATGTTTTAAATCAGAGAGAGAAGAGAGCTATCCCTTAAAACTGAGAAGATAAACTTGCATTTAAATGCAAGAAAAAGGTCCTTATCCCTGGCACATAAAAACTCATGTTACAAATATTATGTATTCATTGACTTTTTCTATCATCACTATTCCCTCAACGGTTTTTCACCTTTTACAAATAGGACATGACAGCAGCAATGGTTGCACTGGTGAGAGAAACCCAGAGGGAAGACAATCTAGCTTATTTTTATAGCACCAGTGTTTTCTCCGTACATTCACATCTCCCGAACTACCATCTGTGTGAGGGAGAGAGAGCTGGGGGAGAGTGATAAGAGACCATGGAGAGGAAAGGCAATGATTCCAAAGGGAAAGCTAAACCACCCAGCTGTCAGGGTTTTAGATGCTGAAAATGTCATTTTAGGAAATAATCCAAGCCTCTCTCTCCAATTCCAAAGGGCACCTTTGCTCAGTGGCCTTGCCCCCAGGGCTGCATGGGGGGAGGGGACTGGCAATATATCAATTGCATTACACCTGGCTATGAACCCAGCTTTGCAAAAAAGCTCAATGGGCCTCAATGGGCAAGACAGTGGATGCTTTTTTTTTTTTTTTTTTAACCAGAAAAATGGACTCACCTGAATGTTTGGTCACCTCCCCATCCTCCACTCAGGGTTGTCAATTTAAATGGCTTATTCCTTAGTCAAATGTCCCTGGCAGATGGAGGAAACCCCAAGATGCATTAAAAGCAGGGAATTCAAAAGGGCAAGGAATGTGACAGTGTTTTAGAATCACAGTAGTGATTTTTCAATCTGATTATATTTATTTTGTAATAAAAATAAATACACTGGAACAAAAATGTAAAACAGTCTCAGCATAGCTCAGAAATCTCCTAATTTTACATTTTTATTAAAGAATAGAAGAAAGGGATAAAATAATATCAGAAAGCAATTTTAGGGAAAAAAACCTATGGTAATGTAGAAATTTCAGCTAAAACATTTTATACTACCTCTTTACCACTCACCTTCTAATTTAAAGATTAGAAGTCTGAGCCCTGGAAAACATCCCTGACTTGCCAATTAATGGTTCTATTCCATCTAGAACCTAAATGTCTGAATCTTAAGAAATATTTTATACCAATTAACATTCATTAAATAAAATTTTATTGTGAGTTCATATACCAGCCATCAAACTAAACCAATCTAAATTTTTCAATGAGCTGAAAATATATTTTCTATAGTTTACCTAGAATCAGGAGGTTAAACACTTGAAAGTTCCCTTTGACATTGAAAACTTAGGCTTAATACCCTTCCCATTTTTTCAAACCAATATTATTTTTTGGTCAATTATAAGTTAGAAAGTAGCTTTACTTTTTTATGTTAATTGTGATAAAAACTGAATGTTTTAAAGATTTTATTAAAGAGAGAGAAACATCAGTGTGTGGTTGCCTCTCACATGGCCTCCAACTGGAAACCTGGCCCACAACCCAGGCATGTGCCCTGACTGAGAATTGAACCAGTGACCATTTGGTTCACAGGCCTGCACTCAATTCTGAGTCACACCAGCCAGGCCTTAAAAAGTGAATTTTTACCTTTTATTCTATAAGTAGGAAAACCAAAATCAAAACAGGAAATCCTACTCCTATTTTATCATGTTTTTAATAAGATAGTTTCATTTCCTCTGCATAAGTTCATTTCCTCTGAAGCCTCACACACCTGTGCATGCTTATGGGTTGCCAGTTGGGCCATTTAGGCCATATCAGGCTCAGATTCCCATACAAATATAGAAAGTATAACTGTGGCTCTTGATCAAAAACATATTCTCAATGTGCTCATGAAATAGCGAAAAATGAAACAATCTTCTCAAGCACTAGGTTTGTTATTACCTTATTTTCAATTCCATATGTCAAATGGAATCTTGAAAGAATCAGATATAACACTGGAAAGTACATTACAAGGAGGAAAAGAGTTCTCTATTAGTATGATGATCAAACTAGGCGAACAGACACCTCTTTTCTTCCTTTAATTTTCTAGTATGACTTCCTGCCTGCAGGTAAAAGTGTAAACTACAAGTTGAAGCAATTGAGTATTTATGTATCTGTCTATTAGTTTATGGCTACCCAAACAATTTAACATGAAATGTTCAACTATGTTTCATCTTATTACCTCCAATGAAAGGTAAAAATAAAACAATAAAAATGTGATGGATAGAGAGTTACAAGAGCTACTAAAGTGGTATCATCACAATCTGAAAATATTTTTATTCATAGGAAAATCTATGATCAATCATCTGTGTCATTTTATCTAAATGACTGTTAAAAATATATCCAGATAATTGGATGATGCTTTCCCTTTCTGTCTGATAATTTGATAAAATGTAGATAGTGCTAAAATTCATTGTTAAAAAGAAATGATTTATTAGTGAGTCATGAATTAAAGTTTGGAATATCTTAAGTATAAAAAGTTTAAATGCAATATTCATTATCCTGCTTTGGCTAGGTTAGGTATTTCTAAAATTGCTTCATTTGGGTATTTTTCTAAGGGGATGCCTCATTCTCAGTCTTGTGAGACCAGGCATTTTTAGAAATGGATCCAGTCTAGATGGATGTGTTCGATTAGAGCAAATGGTTTTAAACAATAGTAAGAGTAAGAAATTTGAGTTCTTGAAATTATTAGCAAATATTGATTATAAGATTGGGAAAAGAAGAATTTTGAAATAGAATTTGTTGTGAGGTGATTTTATGTTCATTTGCTCATTTTAAAAATGCCAGTTTGAAAAGTACCAGATACTGCCCTGGCTAGTGTGGCTCTAAATTGGTCGGGATGTCCTCCCACAACTGAAAGATTGCAGGTTCAATTCCCAGTCTGGGCACATAACTAGGCTGCAGGTTTGATCCTAGTTGAGGGGCTATGATCTCTGGTTCAGATGCATACAGGAGCACCCAATCAATGTTTCTTTCTCACATCAGTGTTTTCTTCCCTCCCTTCCTCTCTCCAAAAGCAATGAAAAATGTCCTTAAATGAATATTTTTAAAAAACTACCAAATATTAAGTTGAATAAATCTGCATTTGGGCTTTGGGAAACACTCACTTAAAGTATGTCTATAATTTGTCTCTCTGGCTCTGTTTCAAGGAGAGAATGAGAAATGAAATCATAATTTCCACAAACTTGAGCCTGTGCTGGTTGAAACCATTGTCTGGTATACAACTCTCTGAGCTGGAATGTTCTAACTCTGCTTCATTTATCCTGAGCAACTACCTACAGCATTATGGTCCATCATTTCACCTGTGCCTTGACTTTGTAACATACTGGCCAGAAATGATATGTTTTGCCATCTAGCCTGATAAACCTGGGTTAGAAGCTGGGGTCTGACCAAGCGGTTTCAAGTTCTTCATGCCAGAGCTTCTATCTGGCATCCTGGGGTTAGGGTGATAAAAAGGCAGTGAGCCAAAAGTGCAGAGACGTGGGGGTAACTAATTAATCTGGCTCCTTGTGGGCAGGGCTTATGCTTGTCTTATTCACTATATCACAAGTTTCTAGAACACTCTTAATAAGTATTTATTGAGCAAATAAATGAATAATACAGGCATACCTTGGAGATATTACAAGTTCAATTCCAGACTACCACAATAAAGCTATTATCACAATAAAGTGATTGGTAATCTTTTTGCTGATGAAGGCTTTTACCTTCAATTTGTAAAAATGTAACATCTGTGAAGTGCAATAAAGCAAAGTGCAATAAAATGAAGCATGCTTGTATTAAGCAGAATGCAGGACTCAAGAGAAAATATAAGAAGAAGAAAGGCTACCCTGATTTACCTTTCCCCTCATCAAAATCATTTTTGAACTATGTCATAAATTTCCTTCTTAGGCAGTCAAGGAAAATAATAGTTATTTTCACAAAGCATCAATCATGTGAACATGTGATAAAGGATATATAATGCTATCAATTCCTGTTTCCTTGGCAAACTTTTCTCTGTTCCATTTTTCCTTAACACAGTGTGCCAGCGATCCACTACTAATGTCAGTGCTAAGTGACAGACAACTTAGCCACATGTGTCAACACTGGTCTTCTAAAACCAACATGATTTCACACACAGAACATGCGAACACACACAAGCAACAAAGGGGATAAAGTGGATTTTATCAAAGATAAAAAAAACCTTTGTGTTTCAAAAGACATCATCAATAAGGTAAAAATATAACTCAGAGATTGGGAGAAAATATCTGCGAATTATATATTGAAGGGGTTATGGTACAGCCACATGGGATGCTGCTGCCCACCATTCATGAACTCCGTAGGAAGAGGTTTGGTGAAAAGGAAAAGAGTCCTTTATATAAAGACTATACCATTTTGGAAGAATAAGGGGCTTCTGCCTCAAAGTCCATTCCCTTTAAAACACCCAAAGGCAAATAATCCATCCACCCTCTGCCAGGTCAAAGCTCTACCAGAATCCCCTTATTCTTCCAAAATGGTATAGTCTTTGTAAGAATATACCAATGGTTTAGTTCAAAGCTGCCCCTGGAATCCTTTCTCCCATTTGAAAATACCATTCTTTGGGATATGCAGGTGACTCTAGCATGATTATCCTGGCGGCTCAGCTGGTTCCAGGGCACAGTCCAGCTTCAGGGATCTCTCTTGAGCCTGTGTAACTGGCTGACAGGACCAGGCAATGCAGCTCTGGTGGCCAGTGCTGCCACCAATTCTTGCCTTGTTGGGCCTGAGTCTTGTCACCTGGCCACAATCTGCAGGGCTCATCAGCCGAGGAATGCTTGGCCCCCGATCCTCAACCTCCCTAGCAAGGGGAAGGAAAGAGGGGGAGTCTCCACCCAAATTCTTTTTAAAGTCCCATCCCAACATCCTAAGTGTGCCAGAGACCAGGAGGAGGGTCCTTCCTCAGTCCAAACAGTTCAGTCTCTGGGTGCATGTGTCTCTGTCAGCTTCCTCCTGTTATGTCATGCTGTGCTGCCCAATGGCTCAGGCAACGCATGCTGGCCGGCTACCCTGGGGGGCATGGAATCACATGCTGGCTGGGCTTCAATCTGCCACCTTGGGGTTTCCTCTGACCCCTCCCTTCTCCAGGGAGTGCAGCCTCTCAGGCCAGAACATGGTTCCCCACTGCCCCACAATCTGGCCACACCCCTCCCCCATCACAAAGGGAAACATGTCTACAGTATAAAAAGAACTATTAAAACTCAGCAATAAAGAGCCAAATAACACCATTTAAAAAAGGGCAAAGGAGCTGAATAGATATACAGAGTGGGGCAAAAGTAGGTTTACAGTTGTCAGTGCACAAACAGAGTTTATTCTTGCATTATTATTTATTAATCATTGTATTATTTTCCATATGAAAAACTATATACCTACTGTTCTCCCACCCTGTATATCCAAAGTTACATACAAATGGCTACTAGGCAGGTGAAAAGATGTCCAACATCTTTATTTCTCAGAGAAATGCAAATCAAAGCCACCATATAAATAGGTACACTACTTCACACTCACTTGGATGACTAGAACAAAAAAGGCAGATAATAAAAAGTATTGCTGAGGATGGGGAGAAATTGGAACACTCATACACTGATAGCGGGATACAAAATGGTCCTGCCATATTGAAAAATAGTCTAGCAGTTTCTGTAAAAGATTAAACATAAGAGTTACCAAATGTGCCAGTAACTCCACTTCTAGGATATACTTCATGGAAACATATGGCTACACAAAGATTGTATACAAATGTTCAGGGCAGCGTTATTCATAAAAGTCAAAATGTGAAATTAACTTAAATGTCCATTCAGTAATGAATGGATAAATAAATCCATACAATGGAATATTATTCAGCAACAAAAAGAAATAAAGTACTACAGCAGTATGAACCTTGAAAACATAATGCTAAATAAAAGGTGCTAGTCACAAAAGAAGAAAAGATTGTACAATTCCATTTACATGTAACACCCAAACAGGGAGAGTCACAGTAGCTTAATGGTCACCTAGGGCTATGGGGATGGAGGGATGAGGTAGAAGGGCAAAAACTATTGAGTATGAGATTAGTATTTTGAAAACATTCTAAAATTGATTATGATGATGGTTGAACAACTCTGCAAACATACTAGAAACCATTGAGTTTTATACTTTTAAATGGGTGAATTGCATGGTACGTGAATTAGATCTCAATCGAACTGTTACAATTGGAAATCCGTACCTCTTATTTCCCTTTACCTTTTTTGCCCTTCCTTCCACCTCTTGTCTTTAGGCAACTATCAGTTTCCTCTTTATGAGATTAATTTTGTTTTATATTGTTTATTTGTTTTGTTTTTAAGATTTTATCCATTTATTTTTAGAGAGAGGGTAATGGAGGGAGACAGAGAGGAAGAGAAACATTGGGCACGAGAGGTGTTGATTGGCTGCCTCTCACAAGCCGCAGCTGGGGTGTGGCTTGCAACCCAGGCATGTGCCCTTACAGGAAGTCAAATCGAAGAACTTTTGGTTTGTAGCCAGTGCCCAATCCACTGAGCCACATCATCCAGGGCTTGTTTTGTTTTTTAGGTTCTACATATAAGTGAACTCTTGCAGTATTTGTCCTTTTCTGTCTGACTTACTTTACTTGGCATAATATCTTCCAGGTCCATCCATGCAGTCACCAATGGCACAGGGATGTGATGTGTAGCATAGGAAATACAGTCAATAATAGCATAATAACTTTGTATGATGACAGATGGTTACTAGACTTAGTGTGATGATCACCTTATTAGGCAGAGTAATGTTAAATAACTATGTTCTAAGACTAATACAATATTGTATATTAACTATACTTTAATAAAATAAATGAATAAATAATAAAAATAAAATAAACTCTTACAAAAAAGCAATTCCAGTTTAAAGGCAGAACTTTTATTCTCTTTGTTCAATGATATAAGTAATGTCTAAAGATTATAATGATTATCAAGAAAAGAACTTTGTATTAACAAAAAGTTGCTGAAATATTCAGAATTCAACAGAGGCAAGTGCCTGTGTATACGTACCCATCACACACTCAGACTTACATATACACACACATATACCAGGCAGATAGCCTGAGACACTGTTCAATAGGTTGAGCATCTTTTCTCATTTCAGTCAATCACATCCAGTTTTTGAATAGTCTCCCTAAGGGTTTTATGATGAGAAAAAATTAGGCAGTATTGCTTTATTAGATTGTTAAGGCCCACCAACGTTTTGGTGAATTACACATCTGTCACATCAGTACATGAGTGACAGTCAGCAAAAAGACAATAACAGTAACAAGAGCACTTGGTGCACCAACCACAAAAATAAGAAGAAACTAACTGTTCCAAAGTAGTCATGGAATCGTTATAAACAAAAATAAGCATACTCTAATTTCTGGACATTTTTCATATGGAGGAGAGTCAAAAATATGATAGAAATTCAATAAGCAATTGACCTCATTTCATTCCTCCCAGTGCATAGAGTAGGATCATTATAAAACCTTATAGGCTCTAAAAATAGTTTTTTATGAAGATTAAACCCAACAAAATATCAAACATATAAATATTACCCATAGCCTACCATCCCAGATACACAGAGAAATAGAGATACAGCTGGAGGCGCACACAGATATGTAAGTCTGCACCTGTCTCTGTGTAGGTTTGTAAAAACAGCTTGAAAGTCTTTTTATAATTTTCTTACTTTGTGATTAGCAATGTGAATTAGCGCAAGTTCTTTGCAAAGTCCATTGTGAATGCCAGGTCCTGACTAAAAGTGCAAGGACTTTATTAAGGAAAACACCTAATAGGAGGCTGGGAAGAGGGTTATCAGGAGAAGCTTGGGGAGTCATCAGATCACAGTTACAGTCTGCCTCTGAGTGAGAGAGGAAAAGAAAGATGGGTGGTCACCTCCTATACTATAGTTCAGTCTAAGGAAGTTTTGTAACAGGGTAGAATGGAGCAGAAATCGCAGGAAAGCAAGGGATCTCAATTCAGGAAGGGGACCTCCAAATCCAGAAGAGAGTACTCCACCTCTTGCCAGGAAAGGCAGTGGGAAGGAAGGGTGCCAAGGTGGCAGATTAAAACAGCCAGCCTTCCTCCAAAAGAGGGGCTGCCTGGAGCAGGGAAATTGCTGAGCAAGGCAAGAGGCTAGTATAAACACAGTGTAGTCAGCAGGAGGAGGGGCAGAGAGCTCCCTGGATTGAAACCAGACCTGAAGTTTAACAGAACCTTGGGGCTACTAAGTCATACAGGCTACACAGCACTTGAGTGAGCTTTGGGGGCTGGATGCCCCACCCAGGGTGACTGGAGACTTCTGCCCAGGCCCAGAAAAAAGGGGCAAAGACAAACATGACTGTTGGTTAAAAAGCTGGACACTACCACTGGCTTCCAGAGTGAATGGGATTCTGGGAAAGAGGACTTTTTAAACAGGAAGTGGAGAGAAGGTCTCTCTGACTTTTGGGCACTGGCTGCAAGATCTTGGCTCTCTGTTGGCCATTGCCTCATGGAGCTTGGGATTGGGACTTTTGGTTGCAGGTGCTCTTGGACACTGAGTCCTTTGCCCTTGCTCCCTGCCTGGACGGGAGTGCTTGAGGGACTGGCAGATGCCTGTTCCACCAGGGGCTTAGACCCCACATGGTTGGAAGCCCACTTCTGCAGGTAGGATCCCACGCTGAAATAGGTGCCTCGAGGGGCTCCAGCCCCTGAGGCACTATGATCCAGGGCAGCATGGCACGTAGGTTCTGGCTGCTACATAGAGACTGACAGCAGTGCCCCCCAGATCCTAAAAGAGAGAGCTGCTGCAAGAAGATAGCTCTGAAACTGACAAGTGCCCATCCCAGAGAGGATGGAGATCTGGGTTTGGGGGGGCGGGTGTTTGTTTGTTTGTTTGTTTTGTGGCTGGCTTAAACTTCAAAAAGTACAGATAAGGAAATGGGAGACTTCTGAGCACAGTTTTGACTTGTAACCTTCTGGGCAGCAAGAGAAGTTCTGGGTCTTGTGAGAGGGGCTCAGAACAGGAGTGCTCTCCAGAAACCCCAGCCCCCACCAAAATTAGAACTCTATTAACAAAAAAACTGTTTCCTTCAACACAAATCTTCAGGTCATGTATTAGGACGACAAGCAGGTGAACCCCATGTTGCACAGTTACAATTTTGGCAAGGCTGTTGAGAAGTTTTCAACACAAAGTTAACCATCAGAGGAGGTCCATGTCAGCCAGAAACAAGTCTGCTTTAGTATCTCTGTCTCGCTCAGTTATTGGTTGGCAGCAGTTCATGGGAAGCATGATGGCTTCAGTGCAAATACAGAAATGGCTTTCAGAGCTGAACATCTGGGGATCTTGATCACCTACACTCCTTGTTGTTGAAAGTCTATAATATGTATGCTCATGAGCAAATGCAAAGAAAGATTTATTGATACTTAGTGTGGTCGTAATGCAGTTAAAAAATGCTTAATTTGTGGATACTTAATAAATATTTGTTAATTTTGCTTTTGTAATTTTCTTTATTAGATGCAGGAGATTAATTGCAGAAATGACCCCAATACTTCACACTACCCTGCATCTACCATCTTTTCCACATGATTTTATAACTCCTCCCAACAAGAAGGGTGGTCTATATTCTCCATATTCTCACTCCTTAAATGTGGACTAATGTTTTAAATTGCTTTGTACAATAGAATGTGACAGAAAGGGTAGAGGGCCTGTTCTAATTCAAAACCTCAAAAGCCTTTGTGGGCTTCCATACTTTCTCTTCCCCCTCTGGGTTTCCCTTTAGAATATACCTGGGCTAGCATCTCAGAAAATGAGAAGTGCAGGAGACCACATTGGTCCAGATGTCTCAGCTGAGGCCCCATATGTAGGAGATAATCCAGACAAGATCAGTAAAATTAACTAACAGTCCCACAGCTGACTACAGACTGAGAAAATCTTTCCAAGTCTAGCTCAGATTTGCAGAACCATCCAGCTGACCATTTAACTTATGATCAATAATAAATGATTGCTACTTTAAACTTCTATGTGGTGGGGTGATTTGTTATTCAGCAGTAGCTAACTAATATGTTAATTGTTAAATATTATACAGGGCTTAGATGTCTAAGCCTTTGACTGTAGTACTTAGTGGGCTTACAACTATACAACCACACAAACACTCTCACTCACACAGAGCATCACAGAAACCAGTGAATGCGGCTTTCACCTGAGTTCCATTGCTTGATGGAAACAATGCCATTGATGACCATAATTTCAACCATAGCTGAAGTAGGTTCCCTGTCTAGCTGCCCCATCTATCCCACTAGATCCTGCAGTGACAGGAGAGGGTGTCGGGGGAAAGGCCTGGAGGCCTTGAGTCATTAGTGCCACTGGAGAATGGTTCAGCAAAAGTCCCTCAGGTCACACCAAAAAATTAGGAGGAGGTGCATTTAGAGTGTATTCTGAAGGCGTTGAAAACTAACCATTTCCATCTGCCTATTTTGGGTCTTTGTAAGAGGTCTGGGAACCTAAACAGGTATAAAGCAATTCATATCTATGGTCAATATTTAAAAGCAATGAACAAGAAAATTATTATTATGGCATTAATAGTTCCATTTTCACCTGGAATCACCATAACAGTAAAACATCCAATCTTAGCATAGTACTTACAATCTTAATCATCTCCCAGGTCTCCTGTTTTCGTAAATCTCCATTTACAAAGGGCTTTGTGTTAAATTAATAAATATTTTAATTTAAACAAGGCATACTGTATATTTAGACTGCCATATCTTCATTTAATTTCTGCATAGCAATTTCCTCAGTGAGGAGACCTACACACCATATCACCTCCAGTCTCAGCCACCAACTTGAAATGAGGTCTGCAAAACATGAAGCCTCCCTTCCTGCAGTGCCCTTTTCCATATCTATTGACATCTGAACAAAATCATTCAAATTCTAGCCCATAAAACTCGGCACAAATACAGCCTAGCAGAGTGCTATTACTACATATGAAACAGATGCACTGGAGTCCTAGTTTTGGAAAGTTCTAGGCAAACACAAGATCTGAACAAATCAGACACAAGGCTACTAAAATGCCATCCCCTCACTCTCCCCAGTGCTCTCTCTTCAGTCCTTCACCCACTGAGTGACAGAATAACTATCCTAAGGCATGACTCATATCATGCCATTCTCAGCTCGCAAACCTCACAAAAGTAAAAGCCCAAGTTCACAAAGCCTTCTAAGATCTGGCTACTAATTCCCTTACTACCGTTAATCTCTGATGAATTTACCCATTAACCAGACATACTCAACTCTTCATGGTTCTTCCAATTGACTTCTGAACTTCTCTTTCTGCTTATGATAATTCTACTGCCCATCAAGAATACCTCTTCAACTATTTCTGCCTGGAGAAACCCTAGGGGTTTTCCACAACCCAACATAATAGCCTCAACTCACAAAATGAAAAGTTATTTGCAAACATGACCAATCACCTAATGTACTATAAACTTGTTGTGTTTAGAGTCAGTCTAGTTCTTTTTTGCATACTCAATAACATCTGGATTTGTACCTACAGATTACAATAATAGTAATAATAATCATGTAATGATTATATGGATATACATTTTTATATATGTATGTATATAATATATATGTTCTGTCCAGAAGGTATCCAGCCATGTAATATGAGAAATAGAGGCATTTATTAAAGAAGATACAAAATACAAGAAACATTGTACATAGGACAATGATGCCTCAGTCACCTTCAAAATAGGCACCTTGGGACCTCACACAGTTCTCCCAGTCACCATCAGCTGCCCCATTGTATTTTCCTGAATCTCATTGACAGTCTGAAATCTCTTTTCTTTCAAAGGTGACTTTAGTTTTTGGAAAAGCCAGAAGTCACAGGAGACCAAATCTGGGCTGTAGGGGGACTGAGTCACCTGGGTGATTTGATGTTTCACCAAAAAACTCTACATGAGACGTGATGCATGAGAGGGTATGTTGTTGTGATGAAGCTGCCAGTCACCAGTTGCCCATAGCTGCAGCCTTCTGAGTCATCCAAATTGTTTCCACAGAGGAATGTTAAAACTTAATGCAAAATTTGAAGCAGATTCATTGCTTTATTTGCTCAGTCATTTTGAATGTGATGGCCACACAGTACATTTGCTCACTCAACAGTGCCTACTTCCCCCACTGACTAGTACAGTAAAGTCATCATTGTTCATGCATGCACGAACAGTCCACTCTCCTCAGCCTCCAGCTTACCTCAATGTTGTGCAAACTGTTGTTGTTATATTAACAATGACTGGACTTTTTCTGGACAGACCTTGTGTATAGTGTGTGTGTGTGTGTGTGTATAAAGTATATACATATGGAATTTTGCCATCTTCAGATTCAAAATAAGGTCACATACCTTTCAATAGTTAGAATAATATAAACATAATCCTTCAATATACTATCAAAAAGTTTATTCCTGCTTTCCTACTACTTACCCCAGGAGGCTCATACCCCCACATAATAACTGAGTGGAAGGTACTACTCTGGACATAATGCTTCATGGAGGAAGAAAGCTTGCCAGTGGCATGAAAAGCTCCATTCTCTACCACAATTGCTATTATTGCTATAAATGTGACAGGGGAACTCAAGAGTTGGAAAATGTTTAGTTTTAGGTTATAGTTAATAAGCTTAGGAATTAATGCATGTAAAAATCTATTGTTCCAGAAACTGGAGGTATGACTTGTCCTGACTCCAGAAGACCCCCAAGCAATTTGACCTTTGTGCCACAGGACTGCTGGCAATCAGTTGGTATCTGAGTCACTGTGCTCCAGGGACAGATGTCCAGGCCCAGGACACAGATAAAAAAATCAATGGTCAATAGGTGAAAGGATGCTAGGAAAATTGCCAGAATGCAGCTTTTATCTGATTAACCTTTTCCTTGAATTCTAAACCCCTTACCTACATTTTTCCTGAATTTTAAACTACTTACCTATGCTTTTCTTCTCCTTACAAAAAATGGCTGGCTTGAGAAGAAATATAAGATGGTCGTTCAGGATACATAACCCACCATCTCAGATCACTGGTCATCTGAATAAAGCACCCATAGAAATTTAGTCCTCATCTCTACTTACGGGTTCTGGTGGTGAGAGGCAGCACAAACACCTGCTTTTCCAGTTTCAAATGGAAAGAAGAAAACTTCACTGTTCTTGAGGTTCACTCCAATCACTGTTTCCTTATATCCCTATAAAAGAGGCTTTGCCAAGTTATATCTTTTTCTGTTGTTGAATGAATCTTAAATTCATATGCATCTATATATTTTTCCCATTTGTCTCCAAGGAACATTCAGAACATTGGCACTTCCAAGATTTGGCCTGAGACCTGCTGAACTACGGGCAGTTAGTTATTCTCCTGATACAGATCAGACCCAGAGGCTGGCCCCAGACACTAATCCTTACTTCTCCTCTACTTATGGCAAGTTTCCCTTCAGGGGCCCATGGTCTCTTTTCCTACTTGATGACCTCAGTGATGTCACCAGATAGTTTGAACATTGAAAGTGAATGGGTCAGAAAATGTACATTGAAATTGGTGATTTTATTGTATGCATATTATATGGCAATGAAGCTCATATTCTTAAAAAAATGAAAGGTAGGAGTCTTAAACCTTTTTTTCCTAGGAGGCCTCTTGGTTTTACTACCAATTTGCTCACCCCTACCTCAGTGATCTCAGATATCTACACTGCAAAAATTGTGAGAAGAGACAGCCTCTCTTAGGCCAAAGGAATCTTCAGCTGTGCCCATTTCCAACAACACATTGACATGACTAATATCTGTCAAGTCATGTTCTTCCAAAAAGATTTAACATCTAACTCCAGAAATAAAGATAACTAATAACTTAAAAGCAAAATAGTCTCCTATTTAAAAAATCAAAAAAAGAAAAAATGGAAGATAGAAAGGAAGCCAATCAAATATAATAACTGATCATAATTTGAAAATTTCTTTAAATTCTATTATGTGAGAGGTACTATGTTAACCACTTTTAATATAAATTTTCTCTTAATTCTCATAACCACCTTGTTGTGCTATTAACCCAGGAACTGAAGAATCAAGCAGTAAAGAATGTTCCCTAGATTACCTAGCTAGTTAGAGGATGTCAGACTAAAGAGTAAAATTGAAATTTGTCTGATTCTATTGCCTGTATCTTTGGCCACCCAATGTAACTGCCCCATCATAGATGCCCCCAGCATTAAGTTTACTGAACTGAATCAAATACAAGTCGTTTCATGTTACTTAAAAAAGGGTAAGCCTACTTCGGCCAATTTATTATTCTACATATTCCATATATGAGAAAGACACACAGAATAAATATGTATTAAGTGTCTGTTCAGGGCACTCTTCTTGGGTTAATCAACCTGGCTCTTCTCTTTGCCTCAGCATTTTTTCATTAGTACCTATTACATGACATCTGTCCATGTTTTCTGCTCTTCCCTCCTCTTCTTGTGTTGTACCACCATTGTCTGGCAAGGGAACAGCATTACCCTTCCACTAAAATCAACTCTGCTATTCCACAACACTCAGTCACAAAATTTTTAGAATATCAATTTTTTGCTGTAACATTTTATAGTGACTCTAATTGCCATGCAGTAATTATAATTATGCTGCATTCTGCAGATCTCTCATGCAACCAGCACCTTTTTCATTCAGGTTTTCTCTCTCCTTTCCTTGGTGAAATTTTATTTGGATTCATGAACTATATTCTGGGACTCAGCAGTTTTAAAAGGATGGAAAAAAATTTTCTTGTCTCTTGTATGGCTAGCAGATCTATCAAGTTTTTACTCTTGAATTAGGATTGTCCTTGGTGTCCAGCACAGTGACCAATGAAGTGCCTTCTTGTCGATGAGTATTAAGAACAGTGACCACATACCGAGAAGCACTCATCCTGAAATAAAACTGAATGTTTTTGATTTAAAAAACCTCTTGTGCTTTTCCATCATACAGTCAGTAAAGCTAAAAATGCAAGGTGGTAAAAATATCCATGTAATATTTCATAAGACTATAGATGTACTAGATCAGTGTATTAAAAAAGGAACTGGGAAAGAGGGACAGTGTGACTTGTGTTCACTAACACACATGTTTATTAGCACACATTCTAATGAATCATGTTCATTAGCACATGATTTCTTTAAGGTCAGACACTTCTCTCATAATCTTCCCATATGCCTACAAAAAGTGTTTGTGTATTATTTTTCAATTATTTATTTATGCTATTTAGTTTTTCCTTTACTAGAAATTAATATTATGTCCTTCGGACAGTGAAAATGCACATGGAATGATGCACATTTCCAAAATACATGAAAAATCACTTTGAAATTTGAACCATGAGCTTCTGTGTTCACACATCCATTGATCTCCATTGCTACTTTATAAGATAAGTTGCAGTGAATGGGAAGAACTCATGGCCTGTTGCCAGACAGGCCAGCCATTTACCAAATGTCAGAGAGCAGGTTACCTTGCCCTCTGAGCCTCGGTTTTCTCACCTTGGAACTAAGGTAACAATACCTACACTGAAATGTTAGCGAGAAGGTATGAAATAACATATGCATAGAAAACATATGCACAAACATTCTCCAGTTCCTACAGGGTTCTCAATAATGGTAACTATTAGTATCACTGACTATTGGCTCTAAAGTTATTTTCAAAATAACTGTTTTGAAAATCTAAACATGAATTATTGTTGTCTAGAACTACATTTCTGAATTCTAATGGCTATCTGTCAAGTTAACTAAGTGAAATTTCAATGATTTTTTTTTTTTTTTTTTTTTTTTGATCATTCAAGTTCAGCAGGATGACTACAGGGTCGCTGAAAAGAAGCATCTTCCCATTCTTCCCAATGAATCATTTTAGGTTAAAGAGCCATGCTTCTTCCACTGAGTGGCAAAAAAAGGGGTGTCTTTTTATATTACACATGCACGCAAACACACCACACTACAGTCAACTCACTCATGTTAGATGATAAATAGTGCTATTGAGGAAATCAAAGGAGGAAAGGTGATGGATAATGTTGGGCAGTGAGCAACTGCTATTTTAAACAGGATAGTCAATGAAACAGTATCATTCAAGCAAAACCTGAAAAAAGTGAAAAATCTATTCATATGCATGAAATTAAGGAAGACTATTCCAGGCTGAGGGAACAGCCCACGCTTAAACCCCTAAGCAAAAATGTGCTTTCTCTGGTCAAAGAGGGAAAAGAAAAGCAACAAGGGCAGCAGGGTTGCAGCCAGTGGTCAAGCTGAGGTCTGAGAGGGAAGAGAGACCTGATCTTAAGGACCTGAAATAAGCATGGACTTTTATTTTACCCAAGGAATAAAACTAATAGAGGTTTCCAGCAGAAGAACAAGATGACCTTGCACAGTGTTTCAAAGAATCACTATAGTTTCTCTGTGAAGACTGACTACAGGAGATCGGAGTGGAAGCTGAGAGACCAAGTTAGGAGATTATTGACAAAAATCAAGGTAAAAGGCAGGTTGGTAAGTAGAGCAAGTGATAATAAGTGTTTGGATTCTGGACATATTCTAAAGACAGAGATGCAGAGCTTATGAACAGATAGAATGTGTGATAACCTAAATCATGATAAGTCCAAGAGTTTTGTTTGAGCAACATAAAGGAAAATATAGTCATTTACTCAGACAGGGAAGGCTGATGAGAAGTTTGGAGGAAAGATTAAGAGTTCAGTTTGAAACATGATGATTTGGGGATTTCTATTAGAAATCCAAGTATTTAATAACAAGTTAGAACTTAAGTCTGGATTTTAGGGAAGAGGTGTAGGCTACATAACAAATTGAGACATCAACAGCATACAGATGATATTTAAAAACTTGAGAATGGGTGAGATCCTCTGGAGAGTTGTAGGTGCAAAGAGGATTATCCCCTAAAATCCTCCAAAGTGTGGGGGTTGGGAACCAAGAAAGTAGATTTCAAGAGTTGCCCATGAGATAGAAGTTAAACAAGAAGTTCCAAGTTGTCCCAGAAGTCAAGCAAAAATAAAAATATACACCAAAGAAGAGGGTATGATAACTGAGTCAAATGTCACCAACAGATCAAGTAAGGTTAGACTGAATTTACCCTTTCATTTAGTAATATGGAGGTCAATCCTGAGGTTAGGTGGAGCAGATTCCATAGACTATCATAGGAGAAAATTGGTTTAGAGTGATTTTTAAAAAATAGAAGAAAAGGAACCAGAGATAGCAAGTATTGATTATTCTTTCTGTGCATTTTGCTATAAAGAGAGTCAAAGAGTTGAGGCCAGGTCTGGAGTAGAATGTGAAGAAGATTCCATGTCGTTTGCTTTTCTGTTGTGGTAATTGTTATTTTGTGTGTGGGGGTGTGATTTTTGTTCTGTTTGTTTTTGTTGTTGTTGTTGTTGTTTTACCCAGAGAGAATAATCTCTCCCTTTCCTCCTTCCCTGTGTCCGTGTCCTGAGGGTAAGCATGATTACACTGTTGAGTTGGAGGATGGAATTGATAGAAGCTGACTCAAAAGTTTTTACAAATAAAATTGTTGTTAGAAAATCTTTCCTTCCAAGTAAGTGTTGGTTAGAAACATTTTCTGGCTCCCAAAAGAAGGGAATACCATTAAGACAAAATATTCTAAGGTTCTTTTTGGCTTCAGAACCACTAATATTTTCTGGTTATTTATATTAACGAGGCAACTAATATAAATCTGGAATCTTTTTTGTTATTGTTTTAGAATCCTGAGGATGAGAAAATGCTTATTCCAGTCCAAGGAAATAATTGCCATTTTAATTTCTTCCTCCTTGCCATTAGATCTTAAAGGACTTCTTGTTTTTGATGGTTTAGAAATGCTGACTTACATGTCATCAAATCTGATGCTGTTTGCTTACTGCTTTACAAAAAAGAAAAAAGTCATGCAAACTATGTTGGTACTGCTGCAACAGAATTCCCTGGTCTCATAACTGAAGAAAAAAGATTATGGCAATTTTTCAGTGGGTTCCAGATAGTTCACAATTCACTGGCTTTCAAAATTTTAGACCATTAATAGAGCAGTTAATAGAATTTGGATAAATAAACTGCATATTTTACTTATGGATGTTTTAGAGTAGACACAAATATTACTCCATTGCTCCAAACCAGATGATGTCAGCTGTAAGTGTGTTTATAATACATAATAATGTAAATTAAGTAAAGTAATTTAATTATATAATAATGTATGCACTATTATATAAACTTATGAAATATGAACAGCAAGAGGGATTGTTATTTTTGTGAAAATTAAGCTGAATCCATTCATAAGATTCAATAACTAAAACCATTCAAAATTTGGTATCCATGTTTTTCACAGAACTAGAACAAATAATCCAAAATATATATATGGAACCACAAAAAAACCCATAACATTCACAGCAATCTTGAAAAAGAAAAAATCAGAGATATCATGCTACCTGATATCAAACTACACTACAAGCCTATTGTAATTAAAACAGCATGGTACTGGCATAAAACAGACATTCTAGATCAATGGAACAGAATAGAGGCCCCAGATATAAACATGGGTTTATATATGGTCATACCCATATGGTCAAAGGAAATGTGACAATGGAGACAAGAACATACAATAAATTAAAGGCAGTTTATTCAATAAATGGAATTGAGTGAACTGGACATGTACATGCAAGAAAATGAAATGAGACCACCTTCTGTACCATATACAAGAATAAACTCAAAATGGATTAAAGACTTAAATGTAAAACTTGAAACAACAAGACTCCTAAAAGAAAACATAGGCAGTAGAATCTCTGACATCTCTCTTAGTGATATTTTTTTTCTGATATATATCATCGAGCAAGAGAAACCAAAGAAAAATAAGCAAATGAAACTGCACCAAACTGAAAAAATTTGGGCTAGCAAAGGATACCATCAATAAGATGAAAAGACAACCTACTGAATGGGAGAAGATATTTGATGATGATATATCCAATAAGGAGTTAATATTCAAAATTTATGAAAATCTCATACCACTTAACACCAAAGAAAATCTAATAAAAAGTGGGCAGAGGACCTGAATAGACACTTTTCCCAGGAAGACATACAGATGGCTAATCAACATATGAAAAGATGGTCAAGGTCACTAATAATCAAAGAAATAAAAATTAAAACCACAATGAGATGTCAACTCACACCTGTCAGAATAACTCTCATCAATAATGACAGTTATTGATTATATATATCATATCATCTTCACAGGTCAGTGAAGATGTGGAGAAAGGGGAACCCTTTGGCACTGTTGATGGGAATGCAGACTGGTGCAGCCATTTTGCAAAGCAGTGTGGAGTTGCCACAGAAAATCAAAAAATGAAACTGCCTTGTGACCCAGTGATTCCACTTCTGGGAATATATCCAAAGAAATTTGAAACAAATTTGATTCCAAAGAAGATAAGCACCACTATGTTCATTGCAGTGTTATTTACAATAGTCAAGATATGGAAGCAACCCAAGTGCATATCGTAGACAAGAGGATAAAAAGTGGTGAGATATATATATATATGATGAAATATTACCTAGCCATAAAAAGAATAGAATTTTAACATTTAAAACTGCATGGATGAACCTAAAGAAGAGGGAATTTTGTTAAGTGAAATAAGTCAATCATAGAAAGACAAAGACCACATGATTTCACTTATATGAGAGTTTGGAATCTAAAGAACAATATAAATGAACAAACAAAACAGAAACAGGTTCATAGATACAGAGAACAGACTGATGGTTGCCAGAAGGGAAGGAGGTTGTGGGACTGGGTGAAAAAAGGTGAAGGGATTGAGAAGTACAAATTGGTAATTACAAAATAGTCATGGAGGTGTAACAGTACATCATAAAGATTATTAAGTACAACATAGAGATTATGGTCAATAATATTTTCATAACTATTTGTGGTATCAGGTGGGTATTAGAAATATCAGGAGAAACACTTTGTGAAGTATATGATTGTTTAATCACTATGTTATACACCTGAAACTAATACAAAATAATATTGAATGTAAACTGCAACTGGAAAAAATTGTAAATAAGAAAGAAGTAAAAGAATAAGGCAAAAAAAAAAATACAGTGTCAAATTTAAATGGTGAAATGTCTTCAAAAAATCTGGAAAAAAACAGGCCCAATAACATGGCATGATTCAGCAGTCAATTTCCTTTCCTCTGTTTTCAATTCTCAATCTAAAGGAAAATTGTAAGTAATGTATTATGTGTACATGGCCTATAAGAAGGCAATTTGAATATTTAATCGTAAATCCCAGATTTACAGAAAGCCCTTGCCTCATCAAAAGATTGGTGAATATATACATTTCTATGTTTTAAATATAAAAATAAATCAATCTCTCTATAGATGCATTTTTATGATTTTCTGCTTTAACTAGTTTTTTCATTAACTCACTATTAGTTAGGAGTACTTATGTCTATGTTATGTCAGGCAAGAAGGATGCCTGAAGTCAAGCAAGAGAGGGCAAATTCACCCTTTTTCCACTTTAATTCACACTCTCAAGGGATTAGATGATGCGTACCTATGCTGGTGAGGCATCTTTTCACTCAGTCTACTGATTCAAATGCTAATCAGTAGCACCTTCCAGAACACAGCCAGAAATTTATCAGCCACCTGGGTGTCTCTTAGGCCAGTCAAGTTGCATAAAATTAACAATGATCACACTGACCATCTACCTATCTTAATAATGTTAGAAGTTTTTATACTGATTTTCTTTACTTTATTTTTTTAAATATTCAAGTGCTTTCTAAAATATAGGTAAATCAATCATTTTGTTAAATTTTGCATGAACTCTGTCCAAATCACCTTATATCCTAAAAAATTCCCAGAATTATTACATCTTGTGTATGATGTTTAAAATATTTAACAACCAGCTTGACAGGGACAAAATCAGTTAAAATAAACCACTGGCCAACCAGAATTTCAGGCAGTCACACACAACCTGCGTGCCTACGTACATGCCTGTGTCTACAAAATCTTCATTTTAATGATCATCTTTCAAATGGATGGGCCATATCTTACTTCATCACACCATTTATCTTAGACTTATTTTCTTTTTTCTCTGATACTAATAATGTTGCTAACAGACCTGCTGACTACTTTTTTAATGCTTCTGAAGAGAAAACTCATTCTTTTCCTTACAATAAAACCTTTGTTTTTAGTAAGGAAATGAGGAAGAGAAGAAGACAATGCATTGCTCATCATTGACCGGCCTGCTTACTTGCTTGCCTGCCCTACTGCTTCTTAGCTATTTGTTGAATTATTTGCTTCAGAAAGTATTTAAAGTACACTGAGTAGTAATACAAAAAAATCCCTTTACTTATTTTAAATTCAATGTATTCCCTAAAAATCCAGAGTCATACATTTAGGAACTATACTTTTCAGAATTCTCCAGATAATTTGCTGAACCTCACTTTGTTTTGGCCATGAAGACTCTAAAAAAGGAAGCAAAAGATAAATTGCTTTGTTCCTAAAATACAAGGCAGAATGTAAAATTCATATTACTTAATATTCCTGCTTTCTATTCTTGAGTTTTGTGTGTAATTATGTGTATTGCCATTTGGAAGTACTAATTTGGGCACTACATCAAAATTTGCCTTGTGCCATCCCAGAGGATTCAAAGAAAATTCTGTCTTCTCAAATAACGTAACACTTCTGTAATAATACTCCATGTTGTACCAGAATGTGCTAGATTGCTGCTAAATGCGTACATAACACTTTAAAATTGCATTTCTCTAGCATTTGGACCCTCAAGAACTAAAAATTAGCAAGAGAAATTTTTAACGAGAATTCCTTATATATAGTAGTATGTGATGGTTAAACATATTCATTTTTAATGTATAGGACAGATGTTTTAATCAATCCATCAATCAATTAATTAATTAATTGAGAAAGAGGAAGGGAGGGAGAAAGAGAGGGATAGAAACACCAATGTGTGTTTGCCTCTCGTGTGCTCCCTACTGGGGACCTGGCCTGCAACCCAGGCATGTGCCCTGATCGGGACTCTGCAATCTTTTGATTCACAGGCTGATGCTCAATTTACTGAGCCACACCAGCCAGGGCAACATACTCATTTTTAATGTGTCAAACACGGAAGATTAAGACACAAGCTTTATGAAGGCTTTTAAAATTTGCACCTTTTTGGAAGTTCATGCAAAAGTACTTGGCAATTTAATGTTTCATTCTGACAATTTATAAATTAAATAAGAAGAAATACATCCACCAATTCCTTAGTCTGGCACAGAACATTAACGTTGAAGTGGTAGACATGTAGCCTGAGAGTCAGTAAATTTTAGGATTTAGAGCTATTTCATGTGACCATATAGTCCATCTTCACTTTATAAATGAATAAGTTTATGTCCAAAGACATTATTCACAGTCACACAGCAAATAAACTCCTAGTCCAACTTATTTTCACAACAATGTATCATCAAGATCCTGTGGCCATTTCCACATGGTAACCAAGTGAAAAAAACAAAATAAAATATCATATGTATTATCTCTCCACAATGTAATACACTCAGTTTGACTTTTTTTCTCTGCTCAACATACTGGTTGTTGCAGCACTGTGGAGAAAAAATAAAAAAAAAAAGTACTAAGCTGGAAATAACAATACAACTTCTGGTTTTCCATTTCCTTGCTTTCTTGATTGAATCCCTCTTTCTCCAGCTATGTGTGCCGAAGGAGTGAAAATTGAACTCTGTGTTACAGAGACCTACACATACCAGAGAGCAAGAAATCTGACTTCTCACTGTGCTAAGATTACATTTATACTATGTTTTTCTTTTACCTAGAACCTCCATTAAAAGCAACAGGAGCTCCAATCTGCCAAGAAATTGATGGATGTGGAAAAATTCAAATAAGTAATACTGAAAGAGCCAATTAATGACTCGTGGAAAGTTCTGAATGTCATAGTGCTCTCTCTCCGTGATGAACTAAAGAAAGTTGCTTTTGTTGGACAAAAGTTTTGCCCACCACATCCCCAATAAGTCTCCAATTTATTGAGTGAGTTCTAACAGCCAGAACTACATTGCTCACATCTCATACCAAAATGTGGAGGGAGTCTTCCATCTTTCCTACCTATGCTATCTTCTCAATCAAAGGTTCTTACCCGAAGCAAAGAGAAATGTAAACTGAAGTGACTGGCATTTCAAAGAACCTGAGACATCGCACTGCACTGTAAGGTACCGTATGAGCAATAGAAGTCACCTCAAATACAGAAACACATTAGCAATTTTGTCCCATGCCAAGAGTACTTAGTTTTCAAAGTGGAATCTTGAAGACTCCTTGTACCCTGCATGACCCTTCATTTCTGGGGTTGTACTGGCAGATCATTTAAAGCCATCCAGCTAAGCTGTATAATATTATAATTATACTGTCACACAAGAAGATTTCATATTAAATTAATGAAACACCATTCACCACAGAAAAGAGCTGTGAAAGCTTAGAGCACTCTCCTGGGGTGCACTTTTTCTGTATCAAATCCATCTGAAGAGAAAAAAAAGAAAGAAGAAAAGCTCAAATCATAACATAAAGTACAATTCAAGAATCAATTTTGCTAAATGTTTTCTTCTCTTTTGTTTGTTTTCCTTAATTTGAGGATATTAAATTTCCTCTAGTCTCTTATAAACAGAGGCCTGTTTAATTAAAATCAATAGAAAAAATTATAAGAGCAAAATTAAAAAACAAAGAAACATGAAAATGCCATATCTCAAAAACATTCATTACCTCTCATTGGTATCCCTATAATTACCAAGTAGAAAAACAATTAATTCTTTTGGGATCCCAAAACTCAATGTGTTCTCTCCAGATATAAAATGTGTATTTTTTTTTCTTTTGGGGGATTACATGTATTAAATTTAAATAATTATACCTTGCTATGGGATGCAAGGAAACCAAAATGTACACAACATCAAGCATTTAATTTCCAATAACGGCTTCCATAATTTTTATCTCAAATTGAGTCCTCTTGGTATCAGTTCTAAGAAAACAAAGTAGGAAGAATGTTCAAAGAGGCTATTGCTCTTTTTAGCTTAGCTGATTCTTCTTGTTTAGCTCTGACATTTGTCTCCCACATTTTCCTTTGTGTACCACACAGTCATCCAATTGTTCATTTCACTCCAATCCTTGCTGCATAAATGTTACATTTGGATGTCTGTGCCACTATTCTCCTTAATTAGCAAGGTGATCCATTATCCATGCATGCATTTACCAAATACCCATTGCCCTCCCTGTATGTGGCAGACGTGGGCTCAGCACCAGAAGCACAAAGATAAACAATTTTCCTTGCCCTCAAGAAGCTTACAATGCAGCACAAGTAGTTCCCAACATACATTTATTTTTTAGTATAAGAACTGCTTTTAAACGTCAAATAATTCTGAGTGTCGCCCTACATTAGGGTAGTTATACCTTTATAAGAGAACAGACCGTGAAAGTGAAGGTATTATAGCATCAGTGTCTCTTCAAATTAACCGACATTTAATTAACCTTAGCATCTATATTTAAAAATAAGAGTACCTATATGTGTGAGAAATAATATTTCTTTTATTCATGTAGGGTGTGCAGAGCCTGATATTTTGATTGGACTGTTTTGGATTTGGTTCCCAGCAGGCCATTAATTGCCAAGTAACCTTGGCCTGGTACTTTGTCTTGTTTAAAACCTTCTCCAATACAGGAAAATGGACAAAATGAGAGTAAGACAAATACCATATGATCTAACTTATAAGAAGAATCTAATGAAGAAAATAAACTAATATGCAAAATAGAACTAGAGGCATGGAAACATGGAGTAGACTGACAGCAGTAAGAGGGGCAGAGGATGGTGGGCTGGAAAGAGGGTGAAGAGATTAGTCAAAGAGCGTATATGAAGGACCCATGGACATGGACAACGGTGCGGGGATTGACTAGGGAAGTACCGGGCAGTCTGGGCAGAGAGGGCTGAAAGGGAGAGAAATTGGGACAAATGTAATAGCATCACCACGGGGGGCAAACACAAGGCCTGGGGACCGAATCCGGCCCTCCACCTTGTTTTATCCAGCCTGGCACCTTGTTTCTACCCAGCGGTAGTGCCAAGCTCCTTGTCTCTAGTGAAGGAGTAGTTACATTTATACAGTCCAAAAATTACATCCAGCCCTTTGAAGGCAACCACGAGGTGATTCAGCCCCCAGCGAAAATGAATTTGATACCCATGGGAAAAATGGTAACAGTCTCTACTTCTTGGTATTAGTGTCAGGATAAGGTAAAAAGGCACACGTAGATAACTGGGAGAGTGCTTGGTACATGTTATTTTTGACAACTGGCATCTTTTGCAGTTTCTATCATTACATCTACAGACAATGGCTGGAGATCGTTTCAGAATCTAGTTAGTGAAGGAGAAATTGGCACCACTTGAGTACCAAGGGCTTCAGAGGTGTCCAACCTGTTGGCATCTTTGGGCCACACTGCAAGAAGAAGAGTTTTCTTCTGCCAGACAATAACTACATTGCAATACATAATCACAAAAGACATCTCATAACGTTGTAAGTCCGTTTATGATTTTGAGTTGGGCTGGATTCACAGCCATCCTGGACCACTTGCAGCCCACAGGCCACAGGTTACAGCACGTGCCAGAAAGAAAGACAGCAGCCAACACAGAGCTGTGGTTAATGAAGATCTGGCCAATAATGAACATCCCTACTTGTAGAGTGGACTAACCATAACCCCAGAAGGAAATGGACTCTGTGTTTTCACCATTGCCTAGAGGAGCTCATGGAACATTTTAAGTACTAGATGAATACTTACTGAATTCATTAACTATTGCCAAGAAATGAGGATAAGGTGAAAGGAGAAAAAGCCATTTCAAAACCCATATCTGTGAATAAAGAATCACACACAACTGTTTTAACTAAATCTGGAAAAATGTAGAAAGATTTTATTTTTCCCACAACTTAGAGCAAAATTTAAATTACCACCAAAAATCGCTCATTTCTCAGCTTTATTCTAAAGTTCTTTGACTATGTCACTTTTCCCAAAACATAATATTTTAATACCTGTGTATTCCTTTACTTTTATGGTAATTCATACCACTGGTTTAGTTCAAACAAACCATAGATTTGAGTGAAACAAGGCAAATCTTAGAAAATACAACTCTAACAATTGAACTGCTAACCAGCACACAAAAGAAAATAAAACACCTTACAAACTAGAGATGGACAGATGTGAAAGGTAGATCTTATGTCTTAAAATATGGATGGCCTCATTTTAATAAAATTATACAAATACTGTGAAGTAGAGTTTAAGATGAGATTTATTTTCAGTAACAACACACTATGACCCTAATGTTCCCAGTTCCACATCACTTTCCCAGAACATATAACAACTGGAACTTTTAACTCCTCTTCAGAGATTATTAAACTTTTAAAGGATCAAAGAGTGCCTGCCAATGAAAAGAATCTTATGTACAACTTCAAGATTAGTAGTTACCTTCCCACTGAATTCTAAGAAGCAAATTTTCACTTCTCTTCACTCATATTATACTCAGCATACCTGTGAATTAATTCACCCCGGTGTCTCACATTTATGTTCTGGTTGGGATGACAGTACTTCTCTCTGTAGTCAGTGATAAGGAGGGAATGGCAAGAACGGCTCTCCTTCATTCCATGCCTCAGTTTGGCACAAAGTTCATGAAAAGGTCACACACTGAAGCTGTAACTAGCAGGAATCTAAATGAGTCTAAGTGTTCTACAGTAACAGCTTCTCATAATAATGTGGATTAAAATGAAGATATTTCCTATGTTCCCTTTCAAGGATTTCTCTCACCTTTCCACCCTGGGTCATCAGTGACTTGCAAATCTAAAGAACACAAGTGTCTACCCTCTGAGACACGTCTAGAGCACACAGGAAAGTAACAAAAGTTATGAACAAAGAAAGGATGGTGGGCTGCAGAAAGCTAACAGAGTCTGACTTGCTCTGTGAGTGAAGAATTTTGTGAGGTAGAGGGTATCTGCTTCTCCCTTACTGACAGAGAAATATACCAAACAATCAGTGTCTGTTGGCAGAGTCTGCATCAGTATACAAGGCCTGTCCAGAAGTTATCCAGCCGTGTAATATGAGCAATAGAGACATTTATTCAAGGACATACAAGATAGACGAAACATTGTATATAGGACAATGGTGCCTCAGTCCCCTTCAAAGTAGGCACCTTGGGACCTCACACAGTTCTTTCAGAGTCCCTTCCACTGTTCAAACATTTGCAAAATCCTTTGTTGGTATTGCCACAAGCTGCTCTGTCATATATTCCTGAATCTCATTGATGGTCTGAAGTCTCTTCCCTTTCAAAGGTGATTTTAGTTTTGGGAAAAGCCAGAAGTCAGAAGGTATGAGATATGAGCTGTAGTGGGGCTGAATACTGGGTGATTTGATGTTTCGCCAAAAAAGTCTCTACCAGACATAATACGTGAGTGGGGGTGTTGTCACAATGAAACTGCCCATCACCAGTTGCTCATATCTGTGGCCTTCTGAACCCTCTGAATAGTTTCCACAAGGGAATGCTCAAGTTTAATGCAGAATTTGATGCAAATTCATTGCTCTACTCAGTCATTTTGAATGTGACAGCCACACAGAACACATGCTCACTCAATGGCGTCTATCACCCCACTGACTAGTACAGTGAAGTCGTCATTGTTCACATTCCAGTCCACTCTCATTGGCTGCCAGGTTACATCGATGCCGTGCAAAACAGTCTCACTATATTAGCAATGGTTGGACGTTTTCCCACACAGACCTTGTATTTTAAAAGCTCCTCAGGAGATTCTAATGTCCAAGGATCTTTACAATTTGGCAGTATGGACATTGATAAAAGGAACCGTTTATTGAAGCAGGCACTGAACTCAATGAATGAGGCACTGTCTTGTGCAGGGAAACATATGTGCATTACGAAATTTAATCCTTAAACAGGTCTATGGGTCATATATCATCTTCCTTATTTTATAGGCAAGGAAACTAAGAGTCTAAGGAATTAAGTAATTTGCTCACGATCACACAAATAATAAAAGACTATATTAAAATTCAAATCTAGGATTGTTGGATTCCAAAGTCTGGGTTTTTAAATCAATAAAAATGTCTCTCATCTTTTTTTCTGCTTATAGATACTTAACTTTTTATTGTAAAAGGTGTTGGATAATTGTACTGTCAATTTTATTAAGCTGGGAACTATGTTTCCCAGGAAGCTCTTCCTGTCTGGTGCTGGATTCAAATTTGCCCAAGACCTGGAGCAGAAGGGAAGGAATAAAAGCAAAATAGAACCAAAAAATGGCTCTGATGTCTTCATCAGCAGTCACATTGTGTGTGTCTGATGGGTTCCAGCTTCCCTTGTTCTCCTCTGCACTGCACTCTGCTCTCCTTCACCAAGTGCGGGCTCCACTGACCGAGGGACAGGCCAGCTGACCCACAGAGGCAAAAGCTGCCAGATATTTCTATCCCAGCTCCCCATCTCTGTCCCACTTCAGCTGTGAATGAGCATTCCTCTAAGATAAAGTGATTAGTGACCAGCAACATATAAAATTCCAGGTGTTCTGTATCCTTGTATGTACTTGGAAATGTCAGTCTTTTTATTTTGTCTATATTAATGGGCATATCAATGAATTCAATTATTGTTTTAATTTGCATCCCCATGATAATCACTATAGTTGAGCAGTTTTCCCTGTATCTATTGCCCATTTAGATATCCTTGTCTATGAAATGCCTACTGAAATATCTTGCCCAGTTTTGCTGCTGAATTTTATCTTTTTCATGTTGACTAAACACAAAATTTTTCTGTAATATGAATATCAACTCTTTACTGGATATATGTGCTATAAATATCTCCTCTGCCATATATAAAGCTGTTAATTTTATTAAGTAAAAATTATCAGTCTTTTTCAGTATGGTAAAGCTTTTGCTTTTTCTATCCCAAGTCATGACTGAATTACTTTCTTGAGGTTTTATTTTTCACATGATACACAAATATTCACATAAAAATATACTTAAGATATTTAAAATTTAACATTTTTAAATATTAAATATTAAAATAATCAAGTTACTTTTTCCCTTTATAAATAAATTACATTGATTTATAAATCTTTTTTTAAAGATTCTATTTATTTATTTTTTTAGAGAGAGGAAAAGGGAAGGAGAAAGAAAGGGAGAAAAACATCAGTGTGTGGTTGCCTCTCATGTGTCCCCCATTCAGGATTTATCCTGCAACCCAGGCATGTGCCCTGACTGGAAATCGAACCAGCAATCCCTTAGTTCACAGCCCACCCTCTGGGCTGTATTTCTGGGATAAATCCAACAAGGGTATGTGACACTTTTAAGTTATTGTTACACTAGCTTGAGTATATTTCATTTAGTATTTTTACATTAAAGCCTATGAGTTAAAATGACCTATACTTTTTCTCATTGTTTCAGTTGACAATTCAAATGTCAATCTAATTGTTGCTCCTTTAAAGTCAATCTGTTGATTTTTCGCTGTCTGCTTTTAACATTTTTCTCTTTATTTTTCTGAGGTTTATTGACTGAGGTCTGATGTGCTTTAGTCTGGAATTCTTTTTGTTTATCATCTTTATATTTGTGAAACTTCTTGAAATTGTGAAAAAATACTCAATTTTCTCTTTAAACATATTTTTCTGTCATATGCTAATAAACATATTAATCTCTCTTCAGTTTTATCCTGCTGTTAAATCTACCAGTAGGTTCTCAATTTATTATAGTTTTCAATTCTTTTATTTCTGTTTGCATTTCTCCCTATTTTAAAATTCCTTGCCAAACTTCTCAATCTTCCTTTAGATCCTAGAACGTAATATGAAGTTAGTTTTATTTTGTATCAGATTACTCCAATACATGGATCCTTTTTTTACTGTCATTTTAATGTTTCAGCTCTCTTTTTTGTTTATACTGTCCTTTGTATTTTTTTATTTTTTGCTGAAAATTTTTAAGAAATAATTTGGAAAACTACAACAAACAAATGAAACCAGGATGATATTTCCACTAAGATGTCATTTTCCGGCAGCCAGGTACCTGGGGCCACTATCACTTAGGGAGCACTTCAGTTCAATTTCAGGAGCTGGAATGATACTACACTGAGGTAGAGTCTCCTGCAGGGCCTTGTGGAGTACAGTTCACACCCACCTCTGAGGGTGCAGCATTCTCAACCAATCCAGGCTGCTCTCACCTGCACATCCTGGTTAGATCATCCTTCACTATGTTATTCGTAATTTAATGCCTTTAAGCAGATGTTTTCATAGAATTTCCAGATGTTATATCTGTGCTCAGTGGAGAACTGGTATAAATTACTTAGTTTGCCAAAATGGGAAATGGAAGTTTGCTAATCCTTTATATTTTGCGATGTTTAGGCAAACTGTTTATCCCTATAAGCCTGCCTCCCTGTGAAAAGTGCCACTTGTATTTCATCTCAATACACTTTATAATGACTTCACTTCCACTTGAGGGGTGATGTTGTGTCCTTGATTCGCTGTGTGTTTAGTCAAGTTCCGATTGTTAGGTTAGAAATGATTTGCATGTGAAACCTGTATTAATAAACTAAGGATATCACAGTCACCTGTGTTGGCTGACTGTTATTCCTTGGTGCCCAGGAGGAGAGACTTTGGGTCTCTGGTCCGGGAAGGCCAAGGCATTCCAGGCCGCCCGGTGCTTTCATTTCTCATTCACCCGGGCTCTATGGCAGAAACCAGGCCTCCGGGGCTAACTTTCAGCAAAGACTGAATCACAACCACCTTTGCAGGTTCACTCATGACAACTACCAGCTCCATTTCAAGATAAAGAAACAGATTCAGAGGGTAAAATGGGTCATAGTGACTACATGAAAAGGAATGACAGCACTGGAAATAAAACGCGGTTCACATGAATGTCTATCCCAGCACTCCCCCGAACACCATGCTAGTCTTCCAAACTGCTGAACAAGCAGCCCTTAGTATGAAATATATGTTGAATTTTATTCAACTTTCTTATATGACTCAGCAATCATTTTGTGCCTCAAAGACCCAATCAGGATACCAACTACATGAACAGGAATATAAATATAAAATCATAATATTATGCTGAAAGATTCCTAGTTGTTTATCACAACATCTCACTCATTGTATATCTGAGGAAAGAGAGGTGGTAGGCCATTCAGGGGATCTGTGGATCAAGGTTAGATACTGAGTCAAATGTGCACCAGAGGCTGTAAGGAGCCCTGAAAGTCACTGAGTCTAAAAAAAAATCCCATTATCAGCTTGTTTCCTTTCCTTTTGTGTCTTCCTCATAACGGCCAAAAGAAAACAAAAGAGAAAACAAAGCATATCAGTTAAGCAGGGACTGGGTTTAACAGACTTCAAAACCTCTCAAAGTCCTGCACCGCTTAACAAAGATTATTGAAAAAGAGATTGAAAAGATGACTTAAAGTATTCTCATGAATAAAGAAAAATGTCTATGTTTAATATTTACAACAATCTGTAAGGCTTCAAAATGGAACCAAAAATAAGGTTTCCTGATTGAGCAATTTAATCGTAACCCTCACAGTCATGATTAGACATTTATAATTCCTCATTTGCTGAGAAGACCAGCTGGTTAACTCAGAGCAGATGAATTCTCTTAATCTCCTTTCAGAATGAGACTGAACTGTATGAATGAACTACCCTTCATGCCTGGCTGCTTAGGATCCTCACTTTCATGACCTTTCACCTCTTCTCCAGGCCTGAGAGTTAGAGAACCCCATGATTTCATTACAGTAAATTAGATGTCACAAGCTGTCAGCCACATTTCACAGCAACATTGCTGGTCCTCTTGCTACTCTCCAAGAAATCAATAATGCCTCCCTGTGCAGCAGGATCCTGGGCTCAGCTTACAGTCACATTTTAAGGCAAATGACACAGCATGTGGAAACAGGTAACAGACAAAAAGGAAAGTACAGGTGTATTGAAACTGCTCAACCCAAGGAGGAGAAATTAAGACCTTGAAAGGAGTTTCTAATTATAGTCTTTCTTTCTAACTGTCTTTCAAATGGGCATTCAGAGTATTTTATGTTTTTAGAAATCAGAACATGGCACCTTCAGGATTTCAAGTTAGCAAATTTCTGATAAATGGTGATTCCTTTTAAAGTAGCAACGTCTGCACCTGTAGAGATAAATAAAAATCGAGGTGGCCTTGTGGCCTGGAGTAGAGTTTCAGAAAACAAAAAATCCTTTTTCTATTGTCCTATAAATTATAGTGATTACATGATGACTGTTGCTATTACAGTCATTAGTTTTATTATGATTGCCAACTCACAGATGAAATAGATACCACAAGCAGAGAAAAGTCTTCTGAAGGAGTCCAGTGAGGGGAGGATTTGATTCTCCTTTATTTCTCACCTTAACCTTGAAAGAATTACCTTGTGTGAAAGTGAAGAGAAACAGTAAGAGGGAGAGTGTAAATCACGGATCAACAAACTACAGACCACAGATAAAATGCAGCTCACTGCTTGTTTTGTAAATAAAGTTTTATTGGAACACAGGTACACTCATTTACATATTGCTTATGGCTCCTTTCCTGCTCTACTTTCATAGTTGAGTAGTTTAGACAAAGATCACATGAACCACAAAGCCTAAAATAGACTATCTAGCTCATTAGAAAAAAAAGTTGGCTGGCTCATGGTCCAAACAGTGCTGATTTCATCTATCTCTCTCTTCGCACAAATGAAAATAGCAGAATCCCAACTCAAGTGGCCAGACTAAGTTCTATTTTACAGCAAATTTTTCAAGAGAAGAATTTGCTGGAGATTAGGATAGTAGATCACCCAAAAACATGGAAAAAGGTTAGAAATACAGTAACACTGCATTCAATTATTTACCAAGCACTGTGCTGGGCTCTTTACACATTACATTAGTTGTCTACAGCTGCTGTAATGAATACTACAAACTTAGCTGAAGACACCACATATTTATTATCTTTCATTTCCGGAGGTCAGAAGTCCAAAATGAGTCTCACTGCATTAAAATCAAGGTACAGGCACACTTCAGTTTATTGTGCTTCACTTTATTGCACTTCGCAGACACTTCACTTATTTACAAATTGAGGGTTTGGCAACCCACTCCAGCAAGTCTACTGGTGCCATTTTTCCAGCAGCATGTGTTCACTTCGTGTCTCTGTGTTACATTTGGATAATTCTTGCAATATTTCAAAATTTTCCATCTTTATTATATTATTATGATGATCTATGATCAGTGATCTTTCATATTACTATTGTAAGTTGGGGGGTCACCATGAACTGTGCCCATATAGCAGGGCAAACCATCAATATTGCGCATGTTCTCACTGCTTCACCAACTGGCCATTCTTCCACCTCTCTCCTTCCTCTTGGTCTCTCTATTCTCTGAGACACAACAATATTACAATTAGGCAAATTAATAACCCCACAGAAACGTCTAAGTGTCCAAGAGAGAGAAAGAGTCACGTATCTCTCACTTAAAATCAAAAACTGGAAATGGTTAAACTTTATAAGGAATACATGTCTTCAGCTAAGATGGGCTGAAAGCTAGGCCTTTTGCACCAAACATTTAGTCAAGTTGTGAATGAAAAGTAAATGTTCTTGAAGAATATAAAAATTGCTACTCCAGTGTACACACAAATGATAAGAGAGCAAATCAGCCTTATCGTCGATGCGGAGAAAGTTTTAGTAATCTAAATAGATTGAACCAGCCACAATATTCCCTTAAGCCAAAACCTGATCCAGTGCAATGCCCTAACTCTTCAATTCTATTAAGGCTGAGAGAGGTGAAGATGATACAGAAATATGTTTGAAGACAGCAGAGATTAGGAAAAATGCCATCTCTGTAACATAAAAGTTCAAGGTGAAGCCACAGCCAGTTAGCCAGAACTAGCTAAGATAATTAATGAAAGTGTCTACACTACACAATAGATTTTCAGTGTGGATGAAACAAACATATTGAAAGGAAAACCGTCTAGGATTTTCACGGCTAGAGAGAAGTCAATGCCTGGCTTCAAAGCCTCAAAGGACAGGCTAACTCTCTTGTTAGGGACTAATCCCTTTGGTAAAGTGGTGACTTCCAGTGGAGGCCAGAGCTCATTTTCTATCCCAAAACTTCTAGGTCCCATAAAAATTATGCTAAATCTACTCTGCCTGTGCTCTCTAAATGGAACAACAAAGCCTGGATGACAGCATATCTGTTTATAATATTGTTTGCTGAATATTTCAAGTCCACTGTTGAGACGTGCTGCAAAAAAAAAAAAAAATTCCTTTAAAAATATTGCAGCTTGTTGACAATGCACCTGGTCATGAACCCAAGCGCTCTGATACAGATGTACAATGAGATGAATGTTGTTTTCATGCCTGCTAACACAACATTCATTCTGCAGCCCAAAGATCAAGGAATAATTCTGACTTTCAAGTCTTATTAAGAAACACAGTTCATAAGGCTATAGCTGCCATAGATCGTGATTCCTCTGATGGATCTGGACAAAGCAAATTGAAAACCTCTGGAAAGAATTCACTATTCAAGATGCTATTAAGAACACTGCTGATTCATGGAAAAAGATCAAAATGCCAACATTAACAGAAGTTTGAAAGCAGTTGATTTCAACATCATGAATGACTCTGAGAAGTTCAAGATTTCAGTGGAGGAAGTAAAAGCAGATGCAATGGAAAGAGAATAAGAACTGTAATTACAAGTGGTGCCTGGTGAATTGACTGAATTGTTGCAATCTCACAATGAAACATTTAAGGATGAGGAGTTGCTTCTTATGGGTTGGCAGGGAAAGGGGTTTCTTAAAATGGAACCTACTCCTGATGAAAATGCTGTGAAGATTGTTGAAATGGCAACAAAGAATTTGGAATATTACACAGTTGAAGCAGGGGCAGCGTTGGAGATGACTGACTCAATTTTAAAAGTATGCTACTAAACAAACTCAGATTCCATAGAGAAATTGTTTGTGAAAGGAAGGGTTGGTCGCTGCAATAAACTTCATTATTGTCCTTAAGAAACTGCCACAGCCACCCCAGCCTTCAGCAACCACCCACCTGATCAATCAGAAGCCATCAGCACCAAGGCAAGACTGTGCATCCGCAAAAAAGATCATGACTTGCAAAAGGCTCAGAGGATGGTTAACAGTTTTTTAGCAATAAATATTTATAATTAAGATATGTATTGTTTTTTAGACATAATGCTATTATATACTGAACAGACTACAGTATAGTGTAAACATAACTTTTATATGCACCAAGAAACCAAAAAAAAAAATTGTGTGACTATCTTTATTGGGATATTTACTTTATTGCACTGGTGGAACTGAACCCACAATATCTCTAAGGTGCACTTGTATGAAGCCAGTAAACAAACACAGATGATCACTCCAATTCCCAGGTAAATATAAGATGACTTATGAGTGACTAGTTATCATTTATCTTCAGAACACATATGTAATGAGATGTACCTGCTTGCCTAAATAAAAGAATGAGATTTCTGTCTTCTTAATCTCTCAGCAGATTGCCAGTGATGTGCATCACAGTCTGGTTTAATGATTATTCAAAAATAAAGTATTTTTTTGTTCTCTAACACCTTTGTGTAGAGGTTATCTGGGTTGGGAGAAGATTTTCTTTTTTTATTATAGTTGCCCAAGAGGGAAGAGGCATTTACTCAGCCATATTTGTCTTGGTTCTAGCTGATCTCTCCATTCAGATGACACTTTTTTTACTTCATCTGACACTTGAACATGCCCCCTGCCATGCTGGCAATCTACTGAGGGTCAAGTATATCACCATGCCATCCCTGGCGGGGCTGATCCAGCTCTCTTTGTCGTCATGTCTTGACCATCAGCCCTATGCCTATCCAAGAGTGCTGTCTCCCCCAGACAAAGTCCACATGAGTTCCAGAAGCCAGACACTGTGATGCCTCCTGTGCACTCCACCAACCTTGCAGGGGGTCTCCAACCTCCCTAAGCCTAGTCGTGATTAGGACATACACATCTTCGGAGAGCAATGTTTGCACAAAACCTATAAGAGAAATATAATTACCTTTATTTTACAGGTCATAAAACTAAGGCTCAGACAGGCTGGCTAATTAACGTTCCCAAAGTCACATGGCTACTAAGATGAGATTTAAATCCATTTTGATCTGACTCCGAAGACTGTGTTTGTTCTATCATACACTGAGTAAGAGTACCATGGGCAGTGCCCAGAAGTCATTCACTCCTTCATGGAATATCTCCTTAGACTCTCTGAAAGCAACTGGAACAGAGAGTATCATATTCACACAGACACAATTTCTCCTCTACTGTTCTGGCATTGCATTATTGAATATGCAGATAATATTTAGAAACAGACACATTAACAACCTTGACAAAAATTTATTTCTTAAGCTCCAGTTTATCCTGGTAGACTAAACTATAAAGAATTATTTCAGGAAAGTTCATTTCTGATTTCCTCACTGGTTTCAAGAGCCCGTCATTTCCCTTATGAATAAACATGACAAAAATATATCAAACATGAGCCCAACAATTCAAGATAGAAAAAATAATTTTCAGAAATAAAGCATGTGTAGAGATATTGGCCTAGTAACTCTTGGCTAACCTTGCCCAGAGAACAAAGTTTGAATTTTTCACTACAAACACTGTACCATTCAAACCCAGTGGTTCTTTATGACTTACCATTAGATCTGAGCCTGATTCTAAAGACACAACTCTTACTTTTCCAATTAGTTGCTCAAATAAAAATATGCTTATATATGCAGAATATATAGGCTACTATATATGAAATTCTGCATATATATATACAGAAATATTAACATCTCCTTCTTAATATGTCTTCATCAAAATTACCCAAGAATCTAAGGCTGATTCAGACTGAAAGAGGTAAGTCCATCTTCCCAGCTGTCCCCTAATCCACAGGAAAGAACCCTTCTCTTCTACTGAAATTTGCATCTACCCAGTCTGAGGGCCACTAGTCCACTGCTTATGTGATGTCTTTGCCAATTTAATTTCTGTGAGTGTCATACTATAGTTCTTAAAGGTGGTAGGTCTTTTAGTTCATAATCTCAGGTGTAGGCATTTTTTCCAGGGGCAGATTAGATTTGGAGGGACCTCTTGGCTCAGCCATCACTGTGTAAGATGAGTCCTACTACTTACTGAGGTTATTCATTCAATCTAAACTCACAGTGATTTCACCTGTGGGGTCTTTGGAGGCCCTTTCTTGTCAGAAGACTTCAGTGACTCCTATGTTCAAGCAGAAAAAGTATCAACCTCATTTCTAGTTAGTAGCTCTGTATCCTAAATAGTACTGGGAGGGTCTTTGTCACAGTACTCTTGTGGGCAAGGGAAGCTGTTGTCTTACATATAATTTAAGGATGACATGTAAGTGCCTATCAACAAATAAACCCTTCAGTCTGCCTCCATGTTGAACATGGAAGGAAGTAGCATAATTATTATGTTTCACTCATTTTATAATATTATTTCTGATCTCAACTAATTGTTTCTTATCCATTGGGAATTCAGAATTTTTAAAAAGTCCCTTCCAGTAACTTGAAGGATTATTAATTAAACAAGGGCTAAGAGAATAAACTGTTATCTACAATTTAGCAATGCTGTTCTGTCTGGTTAAATGAGGTAAAAGACATTATCCTACAAAACAGTGCCAAAAAAAGAAAAGAGAGATACTCCCATAAATTCTTTGGAGTGTCTCTAATATTTTATTTTGAATATTATTATTTTGAAACAATCTTAGAGTTACACAAATGATTTAGAGTTCCAGTATAAGTGTTACCCAGCTTCCCCCAATGTTAACATTGTACCTTGTCATAGTAACATTATTAAAACCAAGATGTTAACATCGAAACAATACTACCAGTTAATCCAAAGTCTTCATTCAATTTTTTCCAATTGCCCCTCTAATGCTCTTGCAATAGTTCAGAATCTAATCCAGAATCCCACGACATGTCTCCTAGTAAGATACATTTTCTCAGTCTTTGTCATCCATGACCTTGACATTTTGTAGAATTTCTCCTAGTTGGAGTTTGAATAATTTTATAACATTTATTTTTGGCAAAACTATCACAAAAGTGTTATTTGTAGAACTGATGTTGTGCTCCTTCATAGTGCATCATATCAGATACACAGGATGTGGGTATGACCTATAACTGGTCATGCTAACTTGATCACTGCAATAAGGTAGTGTCTGCCAAAGTCTGCACTATAAAAACACCCTTTTCCTGCTTTAATCAATAATAAATATGCATTTAATAAGTATAATACATATATTACTGTGAGGTTATATAAATGTTTTTCTTCATAATTTTCCCTATTAATTTTAGCATCCATCTATGATTCTTGCCTGCTAAATTTATTATTATGGTGTTTCCCAGAGTGATTTTCTACTTATAATTGTTCCTTCTACATTTAACTAATTATAATTCTACTATAAGGAAAGTCAGCCCTCTCTCTCTCATTTATTTATTCAATTATACATTTATACTCATATGGGTTCCCAGATATTTATTGTATTCTATGGTTTATAATATATGACTATATTTATTTATGCTTCTCAAAGTGTCCCAGAGATGGCCTTTGGAGGTCCTTTTGTGTAGACCTCTGTGTCCTTTCTTTAAGTCCCTATCATTTTTTGAGCACTTCATTATTTTCTAGCACAAAAAATATGTTCCAGGATCATTTGTGTACTTGCACTAACTCAGGCTTGGATTTATCTCAATGGTACTGAGTTGTCATTGTTTCCCAGTTCATTCATTGGACAGAGCTAGAATATTTAAGTGGATACATAGATGCATTATCTACACATATGTGCATATGTAGATATACATATATGCACAAACATGTGCATCATACATGTGCAAATGCACGTGTATGTCTATACACATGGAAACTAGTCATTTACACATATATATGCATGTATAGATGTATGCATATATGCAGATATCGATTTGTCACTCTATGTATGCAAGAAAAAAAGAGAAAGGAGAAAGAAAAAGAGAATCAGGGAGGGGCAGGCAGGCAGGCAGTAGGGGAGTTCATTCTAACTTATCCTGTTTCCTTATTTATGAAGTCTTTTCTCTGAGTGAGAAATACAGCTCCAATTACTCAAAATATGCATATTTATTTTCTCAGTCTTGAATACATATAAAGTACTTTCAGAAGTAATGCCCCTAGCCCCATGGGAAACAAGTTTAACATTTGTATAACATATATTTTGTGATATATATATATATATATAATGATGTATTGGTATACTTCCATGAGTATAATAAAATATAATATTTGTGCAAAACTTTTTCTCTTTAGCCTCAAGTACTGTTATCAAAATGCTGGTTTAAAAAGAAAACTTAGATTAATTTCTTTCCAGTCTTTAGTATGGCTATACTATATATTTTAATATTTCAATTTAATTTAACTTATTCTTCCTTTTCAGTTTCTCACCAATTAAAATGTTGGTTAATTTTAATTATTTATATGTTAGGTTATGTGAAGAATTGCCATGGCTCAAAGCATCAGAACTATTTTTCTTTAAAAAAGTATATTCAGAAAAGCACCATTCATCTCTCATGTCTTCTGCCTGATTCCCATCTGCCCATTCTTTCCACACTCTTTTCACCCAACCTCTGTCAGAAACATGTTAGTTTCTGGTTAGTCTTTGTATTTCATTTTGCATAACTGACCAGCTATATATATATTTTAATATATTTTATTGATTATGTTATTACAGTTGTCCCATTTTTTTCTCCCCTTTATTCCTCTCTGGACTGTACCCCCTCTCCCACCAGCATTCCCTACCTTAGGTCATGTTCATGGGTCATACATATAAGTTCTTTGGCTTCTCCATTTCCTGTACTATTCTTAACCTCCCCCTGTCTATTTTATACCTACCAGTTATTTCCTGTACCTTTTCCCCCATTCTCCTCCCTCTCCTTCACCACCAATAAGCCTCCATGTGATCTCTATTTCTGTGAATCCGTTCCTCTTCTAGTTGTTTGCTTAGTTTGTTTTTGTTTTTTATCCTCACCAAGGACATGTCCAGTGACTTTATTTTTTATTAAATTATTTTTATTACTACTCTATTATACTCATCCCAATTTTTCCTCCTGTGCTCTCCTCTGTCCACCCCACCTACTGCTCCCACAGTCAATTCCCATACTGTTGTCCATGTCCATGGGTCATCCATACATGTTCTTTATTTAGTCCCTTCCCATTCTTTCCACCATTATTCCCCTCCCCCCATCCCTCTGGTCACTTTCAATCTGGTCTATGTGTCCACACCCCTGGTTCTATTTTATATGTTTATTTGTTTTGTTCATTAGGATCCTTTTATAGGTGAGATCATATGGTATTTGTCTTTCACCACCTGGCTTATTTCACTTAACATAATATTCTCCAGTTCTATCCATGCTGTCACAAAAGGTAGGAGTTCCTTCTTTCTTTCTGCTGCATAGTATTCCATTATATAAATGTACCACAGTTTTTTGATCCACTCATTTACTGATGGGCACTTAGGCTGTTTGTAGCACTTGGCTATTGTAAATAGTGCTGCTATGTACATAGGCATGCATAAGTCCTTTTGAATTGGTGATTCAGAATTTTTAGGGTATATTCCAAGCAGTGGAATAACTGATTCAAAAGGCAGCTCCATTTTTGGTTTTTTAAGGAAATTCCATACTATTTTCCACAGTGGCTGCACTGGTCTGCATTCACACCAACAGTGCACTAGGGTTCCCTTTTCTCTGAATCCTTACCAGCAGTTATTGTTTACTGATTTATTAATGATGGCCATTCTGACAGGTGTGAAGTGATATCTCATTGTGGTCTTGATTCTCCCTGATGGCTAGTGATGTTGAGCATCTTTTCATATGCCTATGGGCCATCTGTATGCCTTCCTTAGAGCAGTGTCTATTGAGGTCCTTTGCACATTTTTTAATCAGATTGTTTGTCTTTCTAGTGTGTCCATTGATTTTAGAGAGAAAGGAAGAAGAGAGAGAGAAAGAGAGAGAGAGAGAGACATCAGTGTGAAAGAGAAACACTAGTTGCCTCTCATACATACCCCCACCAAGAATTGAACCCACAACCTAGGTATCTACCTTGGCCAGGAATCAAACCCACAACTTTTTGGTTTACTGGATAATGCTCCAACCAACTAAGTCACCTGGCCAGGACTATCCTTCTTCTTTACATAGATAGTACCATACTATAAGATACGCTTTGACACTGTTTTGTTTTCATTCAACAATATATCCTGGAAATTACTCTATATCAGCTTATAAAGATCTTTCTCATTCTTTTTTACAACAGGATAAAACATCATTGTGTGAATACACTATATTTTAATCAATCAATTTTTCTCATACATGTATGAATAGATTGTCTCCAACAATTTGCAATGACAAATTTTCTTAGTAAATAAATATGTGCATTTTATTTTCATTTTGTTGAAGACAAATTCCAAAAATAGGACTGCTGCATCAAAAGTTAAGCACATCTGTTGTTTTGTTAGGTGTCTTCACCTGCTCAGGCAGCCTCATCACACCATTAGCATCCTCTCCCAAATAAGATTTCTCATATTTTACAACATGGATAGGCTGAAGATTTTGCAAATCGGCTTCCCTTTCATGAACAATTCCATCTTTAAATGAGTTCTCTCCTCCTGAATTTTACTATGAGCAGTCAGAAGGAGTTGCTTCAGTACTTGCTTAGATGTACCTTCAATATATTGCTTATATTCTTCTTTATAAATATTTCTTATAAAAATTCATATTAAATTTCATCACTGAAAAGTTCTACCTTCCACAAAACACCATGACATCAACATAATTCAGTGAAGCTCTCTGACACTTTATAATAAGAAGAAACTTTCCTCCGTTTCCAATAACATGTCCCTCAGCTCTGCCTGCAGCCTCAGCAGAATGGCCTATATTGGCCATTTTTCTACCAATATTCTATTTAGGTAGAATATTAGGTTTCTCTGCAGCTCTCCTCTTTTCTTTCTGAAGTGCCCCCAGAATTATCCTTAATGGTCCACTCATGTCAATGTAGACCTTTTCTAGCATGTACCTCAAAACACTTCCAGCTTCATCTGCCCTATTACCCAGTTCCAAAACACTTCCACATTTTTAGGTATTTGTTACAGCAATATCTCACTTCTCAGTCCCAAATTCTCTCTTAGTCCATCTGGGCTGTTAGGACAAAATACCATAGCTTGGATGGCTTATAAACAACAGAAATATATTTCTGACAGTTCTGGAACCTGGGAAGTCCAAGACCAAAATGACAGTAGATTCAGTGTCTAGTAGGGGCCCACATTCTGGTTCATAGATTGCCAGAAAGGTTCATCTTCTTGCTGTGTTCTCACTTGGAAAATGGGGCAACGATGCTTTCTGGAGTCTCTTATAAGAGCACTAATTCTATTCCATCATAACTTAATCTCCTCCCAATGGTTCCACTTTAATGGTTACCATTTCAGCATATGAATTTTGGGGATAGAGATACCTTTAGTCTGTAGCTTTAAGTATTGGTAAATTGCTCTCTAGAAGGTTTGTACCAGTTTATATTCTCATCAGCAATATATGAAAGTATCTGCTTCCCTACAACCTCACCAACAGAATATGTCACCATACACTTTACTCTTTACCAATCTGATAAGAATTTATATAATTTCTCTAATTATTAATATACCTGAAAATTTGTCATATGTTTAAGGGACATATTCATTTATATATATTTTGTAAAATCTCTAGTAACATCTTTTTCTCATTTTCTGCAGTGTATTTTGATTTTTGCCATTCAATTTTAAAGCATTCTTTATATATTAGTATATTGACCTTTTTCTTGATTAGGTTGAAAATAATTTCAGCAACTTTGTCAGTTTTCTTTTTAACATATTTATGCTGTTTTGCCATTCAGATATTTTATATTTTGTAGTTAAATTTTTCAATATTTCTTTTTATTTCCTTTGGATTCTGATAGCATAGAAAGTCTATCCCTAGATAAAAGTTGAAAAGGAATTTACTCATGTTTTCTTCTAATACTTGTATGATTGTATTCAAAGCTATAGTAATCAAAACAGTATGGTACTAACACACAAAACAGACACATGGAACAAACAAAACAATGGAACAAAATAGCCATAAATAAACCCATGCTTCTATAGTCTATTAATCTGTGAAAAAGGAGGCAAAAACATAAAATGGGGAGAAGACAGTTTCTTCAATACATGGTATTGGGAAAACTGGACAGACTATGGAACTAGACTATTTTTTACACTATATACAAAAACAAACTCAAAATGTATTAAAGACTTAAATGTAAGACTTGAACCTATAAAATTCCTAAAAGAAAACACTGACATTAGTCTTATTTTTTTTTTGTATATGTCTCCTAGGGCAAAGGTATCAAAAGCAAAAATAAACAAAGAGGACTATATCAAACTGAAAACCTTTGGCACAGTGAAATAAACCATCAACCTGATGAAAAGGCTCCTTATTGAATGGGAGACGATATTTGCAAATGATATATCTTAAAAGGGGTTAATATCCAAAATATACTAAAAACTTACACAACTCAACATTAAAAATTCCAATTGAAAAATGGGCAGAGGACCTCATAAATATTTTTCCAAAGAAGATATGCAGATAGCCAACAAACACATAACAAGATGCTCAACATCACTAAACATCAGGGAAATGCAAATCAACACTACAATACATATCATTTCCCATACATTAAAATGGCTATATCAAAATGACAAGAAATAACAAATGTTGTGAGAATGTGGAGAAAAGTGAAACTTTGTGCACTGTGGGTGGGATTGTAAATTAATTAAGCCGATGTGTAAAACAGTATGAAGATTCCTCCAAAAATTTAAAATACCATACAACCCAGCAATTCCACTTCTCAATATTTATTTGAAGAAAACAACAAAAAAACTAATAATTTGAAAAGATTTGTACACCCCTATGTTCATTACAGCATCATTTAAAATAGCCAAGATATGAAAGCAACCTATGTGTCTATTGATAGATGAATGAATAAATATGTGGTACATATATCCAAATAAAAAAGAATAAAATCGTGCTATTTGTGACAACATGAATGGACCTAGAGAGTATTATGTTAGTGAAATAAGTCAAAGAAAGGCAAATTCCATGTGAGTTCACTTACATGTGGAATCTAGCAAAACAGACAAATAAAATGAAAACAAATTCCTAGATATAAATAACAAAGTGATTGATGCCTGGAGATGAGGGGTGGAACAGGGGAAGGGGATTACTAAGTACAAAACTTCCAGTTTTAAAATACATCATGCGGATATAATGTACAGTGTAGGGAATGGAGTCAGTAACATTGTAATAACTATGTATGGTGACAGGTGGTTACTAGGCATTTTGATATTCACTTTCTAAGGTAGATAAATGTTGAATCATATTGTACACCTGATAACTAATATTATAATATATGTCAACTATAATTAAAAACAAATTTTTTTTTTAAAATTACAAAGGAAAATAGGCAGCATGTTGAATTTGGCCCATGGGCCACAGTTTTAAAAAAAAAGGAACTTAATCATGTTTTCTTCTAATACTTGCATGATCATATATTTTACATCTAGATAGCTGATTCATCTGGAGTTTCTTCCTGTGAGTGGTGTGAAGTATGGATCTAATTCCATTGTCTTCCAGGGGCTACCCATTTTCCCAGCACCCTTTACTCAGTGATTGCCCAGTCAATACATACTGCATCCTTCCTATAACTACACTTTCACTGGCCTGTTTGTTTATTATCCCTCTGTACCACCTGGGCTTAATTCTGTACCGTAATAGCATACTTGAAAGTCTGGAAAGGCTAGATTCCCTCGTAACTTTGCTTTTAAAGTGTTTTCTTACCTACTCTTGCATGTTAATTTTCCACATAATTTTTTAACTTTCTTCCATTTCAATGGTTACTTTTCCCTTAGCATTTCTTTTTTTGCATATTTATTTTCCCTTTATCAAGTTTTCCAGTAACATGTATATCTCCTAATTAGAAGAAGAATTTTAATTAATTAGGTCTACTACTTTTTCCTGTTCTCTACCTCATTAAACTCTGCTTTTATATTTTTTACTTCCTTCCTTACACTTTCATATTATTCCTCCCTTCAATTCTTGAGCTAGAAACTTATTTTCACTTTTTTATTTATACTAATAAAATTATTTAATAACAAGCATTTTTCTCAAATCATTACTTTAACAATTGATCTGATACATAGCGTTTTCATAATTGTTTTAGAAATTCTGTAATTTCAGCTTGTATTTCCCTTTTGACTGATTCCTTAATTAAAATTTTCAAGCGGGTGAGCCTCTTTGTATTCCATTTTTGTTAATAATTTCTAACTTTATTACATTGTGATACAAGAGTAGCAGTTACAGTATTTCTACATTATAGAATTAAAAACTTCTTTGTGACCTAATATATGATTAATTTTTGTTACAAGTACTTTAAAACATAAAACATTTTTACTTAGTCTTCCACCCTCAATCTCACCTTTTTTTTAATCACAGATTTTTGTTTATATATATTAAAATGCTCACCAACAGAACTTTTGCTGTTTTTGCTGCCACCTGTTGGGTAAACATCTCATCCTCATTAGTTTCCTCCAGAAGGTCTCATGGGTCCAAAATGTTCTAAGTTTTGAGATATTAAAATAGTTTTTCTATAGCTCTAACTCTTGTAGGACACTTTGACTAGATATAAAGTCCTGGGTTTGCACTTTCCACTTTATGCAATTATATAGAAACCTGGGTATTCTTTGTATTGCAGTTATGCTGAACACATGGTTTTGTGTAGTTTTATTTTTCCATTCTTGGTGTTCTCTACCATTTTGGGGAGAAATATTAGAAGATGTGGACCTAGGCAGCCATCATTGTCTTTAGATATCAGAAGTCCTCACTTGTAATATGTTATACTACCCATTAGTCTTTTCCACCTCTTTCCAATAACATTGAAACTCTGCCAAAATTATTTTATACTGTCATACATAAAAACAAATGGCCTAGGAACAGTTTATACTTTGTTCTTACTTTCCCACAGCTGAACATCATGGGGCTTTCCCAATCTGCCACCTATGTTATTTTAACCCACCTCAAGGCAGTGATTATTAAAACCTAAGGCAAAAAAAATGTGAGTAATGTGTTCAGTCAGACATGTCCATAAGCACCTATGCAGATAATTACTTAGTGCCTAGTTGTAGCCAGACAGAAATGCTTCCATTACTATGTTGAAAGTTGTTTGTATTATAAGATATCTTAGGTTTTCCATACAATTTTTCAATTGAAAGGGAATGCTTACTTCTCTTATTGGTGAAATAAGTTAGCTTACTCCATAAAGAAATCAAAATCCTGAACAGTACATCTCTGGGAAAAAATCCCCCTTTCCCACTGCCTACTCATACAGAACCTTCAAGAATATCTGTGATTGTTACACACTTAGCAATATGTTTTCTTTTTTTATTGTTGTTTAAGTACAGTTGTCTTCATTTTCACCCCTTCATGGCCCCTGCCCCACCCATTCCCACCTCCCACCCTCAAACCTACCCACTTTGGCCTTGTCCATGTGTCCTTTATACATGTCTTTTTTGACAATCCTTCTACTATTTTCTCCTATTATCCCTCTCTCTCCCCTCCTCTGGTTACTGTCAGTTTGTTCCTTCTTTATTCTTTTTAAAGATTTTATTTATTTATTTTTAGATAAAGGGGAAGGGAGGGAGAGAAACATTAATGTGTGATTGCCTCTCATGTGCCCCCCTACTGGGGACGTGGCCTGCAACCCACACATGTGCCCTGACTGGGAATCGAACCAGCAACCCTTCGGTTTGCAGGCCGGCACTCAAACCCCTGAGCCACACCAGCCAGGGCCAGTTTGTTCTTTAATTCAAGGTTTCCGTTTATATCTTTCTTGCTTGTTTGTTCTGTTGATTACATTCCACTTATAGGTGAGATCATATGGTATTTGTCCCTCACTGCCTGGCTTATTTCACTTAGCACAATGCTCTCCAGTTCCTTCCACACCATCATGAAGGGTAGGAGCTCCTTCTTTCTTTCTGCTGTGTAGTATTCCATTGTGTAAATGTACCATAGGTTTTTGTCCACTCATTCACTGATGGGCACTTAGGTTGCTTCCAGCATTTGGCTATAGTAAATTGTGCTGCTATGAACATTGAGGTTCATAGGTTATTTATGTTTTCTTATAGTAAGGCAATGTATAATAACATTAAAAAGAAATTTATTTTATATATATAAACTTTTAGTAAATATCATGCATGTGTAAAAATTTTTGAAGAAAACTGCAACTTGTCATGTGCAAAGTACATGTGTCATGTACATTTGGAAAGTACTTCTAAAACTTTCTTTACTGAATAGTGAAAAAATGTGTAATATCCAAGCAGTGCTTATCAAGTTATCTGTAAAATTAAATTAATTTAGCAAAAGCCTTTCAAAGATGGGAATTTAACATTACAATAAGTGAGAATACTGAAGATAGTAAAAAAACAAGCACTTAAATATAAGCATTATAGAAACAATTTGTGATATGCATTTTAAAAGCTTGTTTTAACTAAATAACCTTTAGTATCCATACCTTTATAAACTTTTTTATCAAAAGCTGCTCAAAGCCTATACATTACACTTTACACATGCTCATTTTTAATCCAATAAGTGAAAAAAATCACACACTCACACATACACAAGACCTTGGAAATCATCAAATTCATGCAAATCTCTGAAATGCTTCTAATATGAATATTTGTAAAAATGCATAAAAAGTGTTAGAAAATAATGATTTCTTGGGATTTATAGGTCACACTGTGGCATTCACGTTTCTTAACTGGCCCTCATTAGAGGAAACCAGGATGTGCAAAGAAAGCTATTCTTAGCCTGGTTTCCCAGGGAACCAAGATGCATGAATTTTCTATGTGACAGTCTGTTTCTATCAAAACCATTTCATCTCATGAGAATAAAACAAAGTCATTTAAAATTGGAAAGAGAAAATCCAAACCAAGCAGATTTGCACTAATTTAAAGCATCCAGTGGTCATTAGGTGATATTAGTAACTAGCACTCATGGTTTAAAATTATTCATTGATTAAGCCTCTGGCCAGCATTACTAGCCATGGCGGTTCTGGTTGTGCACTACATACTTCCCCTGTGTGAGGGGTACTCACAGAGGTTACAGATACATGGTGTTACCCAGTGCACAACCTATCCAACCCCACATACGTGGGCCCGCAATCTGATACCATCATCCAGAATAATTAAAGCATGCAAAGGCAATTGCCACAACATTACAAGGTCAGTTCATCCAAAAACTAAGAGAAAGACCTGAAAAACAAATTCAGTTAATTTCAGAGATGTCTGAATAAGAAACCAAATATTCAAAGCCAAAAAATTCAGCTTCTGAAAACAGGTTGACACACAAAACAATTGTAAATTGCTCTTAGAAACCACTTTGGAATATTTGCTAAGTGACTAATTAATCACTTACTTTAAATACTAATTACAACCATTCTACTAAATATGTCCATTTATGCATTTATTTAACAAAAAGCAATTGAGCCTTTATGTGTAAACTAGTTTCGTCTGTAATATGCACAATCAGCAACAAACCTCCTTTCAGGCAGCATTCCACCTCGCTGTACAGGAGGCTGAGAACACTTCATGGTCTCTTGTTCCAACACTAAAATAATAACACTTAATTCTATATATATCTAACCAATTAAATAGCCACTGAATAAAATGGGAAATTAATGTTAGCCTAAAAAGTTGAAAGGGTTTGCCCTAGCCTGGAGGCTCAGTTGGTTGGAGCATCATCCCACACACCAAAATGTTGTGGGTTCGATCCTTGGTCAAGGCACGTATCTAGGATCCTCAACCAGGGTGCATACAGGAGGCAATCAATCGATGTTTCTCTTTCACATCAGTAGTTCTCTCTGCTTTTCCCTTCATCTCTCTCTAAAATCAATATATGCATTTTCAGGTGAGGATTAAATAAAAAGTGGTAGGGGTTTTATTTCAGTTCTATTGTTGCTGTTATTATTGTTGCTGTTTTCAAATATATAGAACTTACCCAACACTAAGATAGTCAATAAACACATATCTTCACAAAACAGTAGAATATTGAGAGCTGTTACAGAGTAATATGGGTTAAATGAGAAAAAATATGAGCAGCTACATTACTTGAGACAAGATGATAAGTAATGAAAATAGAGATTGCCTAGAAAGGAAAACCTTAACTAGAAAACCTGAAATGGAAATTGTTTTGTGAAAAATGGGAAGGGATAAAAATTCAACACTATCTCAATAGACACAATTCAGGTGGAAAAGGGAATAAACCTGAAGTGACAGAATTCACATATAATTTAGACATTCATTCTGGTTTATTGAAGGGAAACATGTAAAATTATAAGATAAGTGAAGGTAATTGGCTATGTGATTAAAGGCCTACAGGATCAAAGAATGTCTCAAGTTTTGCATAAATGATGAAAAATATCATAATATATGAGCTTGATATTGCTGATTAGAAGTTGAAAGGGAAATCTGATCATTGTTGTGATTGTATTCCAACTACAGTTGTTTCGTGACTAATGAGATGCCACTGAAGATTTACGTAAATAAATTCAAGAGCCCATGTCTCTATTTACTCTGTGCACAGTGAACAAGTAGGTAACCGGACCATGTAATGAAAGTTCACCACGGAAGTCACTGAATGGACAAGACTGAAGAAGAGAGCACATGGCAGATATACTCATCAGTTATTCAAAAGCTGAATACTGTCAAATCAATAGTGGGACTCATCAAAGAACTATGATGGCTTAATTGATAGGAAATAACAAAATCTTCCTGTCCAGTACCTCTCAAAAGAAAATCTTAAAGGGATAGCTTCAGCTCCAACACAAAATTAGTCTTATTAACAGAGGTTCCCCTGAGAATATCACATTTTTGTTAATGTTTGTGAATATGCCTGAAAAAGTCTTCTGGATTCCTGGGCATCCCAAGGAAATGGCATAAAATCTAAGTGACCCTTCACCTCCACAGGAACAGTGCACTAAGTCTTCCCTCTACTTCAATGTGAAAGAGTAGTTTAGAGTCCCCCATGCATGATCTTTTCAAGAACTTCTGTAAACTTGATACTAAAGAGCAGGAGTTGGAGAGTCGATAAGAGATTATAGCACACTGCAAAAGCTACTCATGGACAAATGGCTCCTGCCACGTGACTCTATTACTCTAAATGACAAACTTATTTTTAATCATATATTCTATTGGAATAGCTAGCCCTGATTTATATAAGCAGAACAAATCTATGCTTCTAAGAAAATCATTAGGTTATATTTCTCTTCTCTACTTTGCCCAAAACTGTCTTATTAGAGAAACACTCACATGCAAATTTTAAAACGGCTTCAAAATACATTTTATTGCTGTGTATTCCTTTGCTTCACAAAAGTACCAAATCACTTCATTTTATATTTCTTCAAACTGTGAATGCTATATTAATTAGGATTCTGGTTGAAAATAAGAGAACTTCTACTGGTTTAAAGGAAAAGCATGCAACTAGAAAGTGAGTTCAAAGGAAAGTGGGGGGTATTTATTATGAGATAATCATCTATGATAAGGAAATATTTGACTCTTAAGTGACCAGAAGTCTCTCTTAAGTCTCTCTCTTAAGAGACTTCCAGACTCTCTCAGGGCTACAGGAAAGAAAAAGAACCAACAAATAGAATATTGTAAGAATCCAGGGTTATTTTCTCTCCTTTTCTCATCTCTGGTCTCTGTATACATCTTCTTTGTATGTGAAAGCAAACAGCTGCATCATTGCTGCTGAGCTTTCTGTTATGTCTTTGGTATTCAATTGATTCCAGAATCCTGACAATGAACAGGTGAGTAGCCCAAGTCTGACCGGGTTTCATTCTTTGTAACTAAATCAAGATGAGACAGGATGCCTGGAGCCCACGGCTGTGAGAAGTGGTCTTCTAGTGCTTAGGAAAGACAAACTGGACAGAAAACTCAGTGGTTTCCATCACAATACTAAAGGTTGATAAATTTCTTGATGTATTTTTAAGAAACTAGTAGCTGAACAAATCTAACAGACACTGTGGAAACTGCCTGTCCTGGCTCTAAGGGATGAGTATCACTTCAATGCAGAGAAAACAACCCCTCCCAAATACTGTATAAACTGAAGTCTAACTGATTTAAACAAAATAATATATAATTTTTAAAGTTTTAAAATAATTTTCATACCTATGTTTTCTTCAACTATAACAATACTAATCAAACAGCCAACATTTAAAGACATTGAATTTGTGTTCCTGACATAAAGAATATATTTGCAAGGGTGTATTTATAATGCATTTCTTAAGAAAAATAATGGAATATCAAATCACACACTCTAGCTGATACAATAAGCAAATGAAAACTTTTTATCAGCCACCTAAACATTTGTCTTCATGTTTCCAAATTCTGAAATATTGAGAAACACTTGAATATTCAACTATATTTCTCAATATCCATGGAATGTTTCAGTGTAAATGAGTTACATATAAATATTACTTTCTGATATTTCTAGTTTATCATCAAATATCAGATTATCTGTAGGAGACTGCTAGAAGTGAAGTGAGAAGAAGAATGAAGAAAAAATGTGATTTCCAGACTGTAACACTTCAGGTCTTCAGGTGCTTCACTGTGCGCTGCCCTGAACTGCTCAAAGGCTGAGTGTAATCCCCTGGGAGACGCAGTGAGAGGGCATCGCAATATATTTAGAGCATGTCTAAGACCACGCACCTGATTCTAATATTCACATCACGCTTAACCTGTATCCTCCCACATACAGTTATTCAGGGAAAAAAACAGCCATCTCCCATTCAATAATTTAAATAAATTATGAAAAATAAATATAAAGATGACTATAAAATGAAATTGAGGAAAGAGCAGAGAATTGCAACACATTTTTTATGCCTGAAAAAAATTAACATCATTGTTTATAAACAGAAGTCAAACTAGATTTAGTGATAAAAGAGAACATTAGATACAATTCGGGGATAAAAAGTGTAACTTAAATAACTGAAGGTATGAAAATCACATTAGAGAATTTACTTCTAGCCAAGAAGGAGGCGTAGGTGGACACACTGTGCCTCCTCGCACAACCAAAATTAAGGACAACAAAGATTTAGAAACAAGAAAACAACCAGAACTGATAGAAAATTGAACTGCATAGAAGTCCAACAACCATTCATCCAGACCACTAAGAGGGGAAGAGTCGCGGCAGGAATAAGTGGAGGTGCGGACCCAGGCATGCAGGCAGCAGTGGCTGGCAGATCCCAGGCATATAGGCAGTGGCTAGTGGACCCTGGGTATTGGTGGCAACAGGCAGACCCAGTGATGCTGCACAAGGCAGCTGGCTGACCAGGTGGTCCCACATTTGTGCACAGATAATCCAGGCAAAGGGGAAGCAGCGGAAGGGACTGGAATCTGAGAGAGAGCAGAGCAAGCACCATTGTTCCCTCTTGGACCCTGCCCCCACATACAGCGTCACTACCCAGCCACTGGGCTGCCCTGCCCTGGGGAAAACCTAGGGCTCTGCCCTTCATACGTAACAGCCCCAACCAGACCAAAAACAAAAACAAAAATGGCTCAAACAGGAGAACAAATCAAAGTCCCACAAACAATTCATCTAAGTGACCAAGAGATAGCCAACCTGTCAGATGCACAGTTCAAAGCTCTGGTGATCAGGATGCTCACAGAATTGGTTGATTTTGCTCACAAATTAGATGAAAAAATGAAGGCTACAATAAGTAAAATGAAGGAAAACACACAGGGAACCAATAGAGACGGGAGGAAAACTGGGACTCAGATCAATGGAGTGGACCAGAAGGAAGAAACAACCAAACAGAAAACAAGGAAGAAACAAGAACTTAAAAAAATGAAGAGAGGTTTAGGAACCTCCAGGACATATTTAAACAACCCAACATCTGAATCACAGGGATACCAGAAGGAGAAGAAGAAGAACAAGTGGAAAACTTACTCGAACAAATAATAAAGGAGAACTTCCCCAATCTGGCAAAGGAAATAGACTTCCAGGAAGTCCAGGAAGCTCAGACAGTCCCAAACAAGTTGGACCCAAGAAGGAACACACCAAGGCACATCATAATTCCATTAGCCAAGATTCAAATGAAGGAGAGAATTCTAGAAGCAGCAGGGATAAAGGCAGAGTCACCTACAAAGGAGTTCCCATCAGACTGTCAGCTGATTTCTCAAAAGAGACCTTCCTAGACAAGAAGGGGCTGGAAAGAAGTATTCCAAGTCATGAAAGGCAAGGACCTACATCCAAGATTGCTCTATCCAGCGAAGCTGTCATTTAGAATGGAAGGGAAGATAAAGTGCTTCTCAGATAAGGTCAAGTTAAAGGACTTCATCATCACCAATCCTTTATTATATGAAATGTTAAAGGGAATTACCTAAGGAAAAGAAGATAAAAAACATGACAGTAAAAAGACAGCAAACTTACAGATATCAACAACCACACCTAAAACAAAAGCAAACTAAGCAACCATCTGGAACAGGAACAGAACCACAGAAATGGAGATCACATGGAGGGTTAGCAACAGGGGAGTGGGAGGAGGAGAGAGGGGGAAAAGGTACAGAGAATAAGTAGCATAGACAGTGGGTAGAAAATAGACGGGGGGAGGGCAAGAATAGTATGGGAAATGTAGAAGCTAAAGAACTTAGGACATGTGGACATGAACTAAAGGGGGGGAATGTGGGTGGGAGGGGATGTGCAGGGTAGAGGGGAATGATGGGGGAGAAATGGGACAACTGTAATAGCATAATCAATAAAATATATTTAAAAAAGAAAATCACATTAGACACAATAAATATTTAAAATACAGTCAGGGGCCTGTTGCAATTCTGTTTGCTAGAAGGTTTTTATTACTCCTTACTAGTCAGTCTGTTCCGATTTTCTACTTCTTCACAATTCATTCTTGGTAGGTTGTGTGTTGTAGGACAGGGATGTCCAACCCACACACAGCCTGCAGACAACACACGGCCCAGGATAGCTATGAATGCGGCCCAACACAAAATCGTAAATTTACTTAAAGCATTACTTAGTTTTATTACTAAGTTTTATACTGAGTTTTAGTACTTAGATTTGTACATTTTCTATATTAGTGATCACAAACTTGGGACATGCTCGACGATTTTAAAAGATTATTGAAAGTGCTGCTGCATAATTAGGGTTATTATGTGAGGACTTTTTTGCTTATCTGTGGTGGTGGATATCATGAAAATTATGCAGACTTTTTTTTGCTCACCAGTTTTCATTAGTGTTTGTGTATTTAATGTGTGGCCCAAGACAACTCTTCTCCTACTAGTGTGGCCCAGAGACACCTAAAGGTTGGACACTCCTATTGTAGGAATTTGTTCATCTCTTCTAGGTTGTCAAATTTGTTGTCCCTTTTATCTTCCTAATGGTATCTTTCAAAAAGTAGTTTTTATTTTTTATAGTGTAAAATTTTGAGTTTTTCCTTTAAAATTTGTGATTATTTCTTGTCCTATGGAGAACAAGGTTGCCTATTCCAAGGTTACAATAATTTCTTATAGAAACTTTGTAATGTCTTGTTTTCTTACAGATACTATAAATTTAACTTTTATATTTATGATTCATTTTGAATTTCTATATGGCATGAGACAAGGGAAAATGTTCAACTTTGGCATAGAACAGTTTTTGTAGAATTATTTGTTGAAAACTCTAACCTTTCTCTGTATATTTGCTTGGCCTCTGCTAAAAATCAATTAGTCATATTTAAGTGCAGAAAAAGCCTTGGGCCAAGCGCAGCACTGATTCTTAATACAAATTCCCAATGAACTAAGAGTAGAAATTTGTGTGATATTAATATAACCTTTGCTTTTTTTAAATAAGTACTTATAAGGTTCATAATTTCTATCCATTTATTTTATCTGTATAGGTCTTATATTAAAGTAGGTGTTTTGTAAACAGCATACAGTTAGATCTTACTTTTTCAGTCAGTATGATTATCTCCGACTCTTGATTGGCATTTTAAACCATTTATATTTTAATTAATAATACATTTAAAATCAAATCTACCATCTTGACATTATTTTCTATTTGTACTATTGTTCTTTGTTATTAGCTTTCTCACTTCTTGATTTATTTTGGTTTAAACATGTAGTTTTTAGGTACATCATTATATCATTTTATTATGAACTGGCTAGTACAGTTTCAGATAAGGAATTTGTTTCTCCCCTATATGGAATTAATCAGCTGTTTGTAGAAAATAAAAGACATTGATTTTTAGCAGTTTTAATTATGATGTCTTAAGAGTGTTTGTGTTCCTATTAACATCAGGTTCACAGAGTTTCTTAAATCTATGGGTTTATTGTTTTCATCAAGATTGAAAATTTTCAGTCATTAATTTTCAATTTTTTGTATCCCCTTTTTCAAATGTTACACTGTTTAATATTGTCCCATGTATCATTGAGGATGTTATTTTTTTATTTCTATCTTTGTTTCCTTATGTATGTTTGAATGGTCTTATTGTTATCTATTAAATAGCTTCAAGTTCACTGATCTCATCTTTTGCAGTGCCTAAATTTCTTTTAATTTGATCATGTGACTTTTTCATTTTATATAATGAGTTTCTTATCTCTAGATCTCCCATGTGGTCCATTTTACCTCTTTGACTTTCCTTCTCATGTTTTCCTTTGAATCTGTGAGTTTATTTAGGATATGTATAACAGATACTTTACATTCCTTATATGCTGATTCTATTATTTCTATCTTTTCAAGGACAATCTTTATTTTTCTTTTCTTTGTTTATTAAATTTATTGGGGTAACATTGTTAATAAAATCACTTATGTGTCAAGCATACAATTCTATAATACATTACCCGCGTATTGCACCATGTGGTTACCATCCAAACTCAGCTCTCCCCCCATTACCATGTATTTGACCCCTTTTACCCTTTACTCCTCCCTCCAACACTCTTCACACTTTCTGTCTGGAAACCACATACTGTTGTCTGTGCCTATGAGTTCTGTTTGTTTGTTTGTTTGCTCTTTTGCTTTCAGTTTTATATCCCACATGTGAGTGAAATCGTATAGTTCTTGGCTTTTTCTATCTGACTTATTTTGCTTAGCATTACATTCTCAAGATCCATCCATGTTGAATGAAAATGGCAGTATTTCGTCTTTTCTTGTGGCTGAGTAGCATTCCATTGTATATATGCACCATATCTTCTTGTTTTGAGATCACATTGTCCTGTCTCTTGTGTCCTGTATTTTAACTGGATGCTGGATATTTTGAATTTTACATTACTGAATGTGGAGTTCTGTTGTATTCTTTCAACGAGTGTCAGATTACTTTTTTATGATAAGTAGTTAATTTCCTTGACGGTAAGCTTAATCCTTTTAAAGTTTTGTTGCTTATCTTTATTAGGGCAAATTGAAAATAGTCCTCACTCAAATTTAGCCCTACTACTTAATTATGACTTTCATACTGAATGTACCTAACATTCAAAAATGATCACTCATTCTGGCTGGTTTGAACTCAAAAATCTCCCAACCCTGTAAGAGTGCTGGTCATTTTTCTACTTCCATTTTCCTGCTTGTCATTGGGCCGGCTTCATAAAGTTTCACCCTTTGCATATGTAGCTTTACATAGAGTAATAGACTATGTATAGAAAACTCATGCAGCTTTCTGGAGCAATTTTATTGGGTTGGTCAAAAAGTTCGTTCAGTTTTTCTCCATACAATGGCTCTACTAACACTGAGTTGGCTTGAACTGCACTTGAAACAATTTTGTTACATTGTACTGTGACAGCTATCATATTAACATGCGTGTAAAAAAAAACTTGTTGAAATCAGTACATTTTGTGCAACTATTTTAATATTGAAGGTGGAAGAAAATATACAACACTTATGGTGTATTATGCTTTATTATATCAAGAAAGGTAAAAATGCAACTGAAATGCAAAAAAAGATTTGTGCAGTGTATGGAGAAGGTGCTGTGACTGATCAAATGTGTCAAAAGTGGTTTGCTAAGTTTCTTGGTACTGTTGACATTTTGACTGAATAATTCTTTGCTATGGGGCTGTGTTACGCATTGAAAGATGTTTAGCAGCACCCCTGGCCTCTACCCACTAGAAAAGCCAATAGCAGAAGATGGCTGACATGCTCAAAGTGCCCAAATCAATAAAGTCATTGCTGAAAATGAAAAATGTGTCTTTTATTTTATGGAATAACTAAATGGATTTTTTGGTCAACCCAGTATTTTAGCTTCTTCCTTTCTGTTATTCTTTCCTGCAATTTACAGCTTCTTTAACCTCCTCAAACTTTAGCTTTTATCTCTTCAATTCAATGAGAAACAATAAACTTCATGGTTTGCTTTTGATTCCCCTCATTTCACCATCCTCTGAAAAGTGCCCCTAGGTTGAAATGCAGGGTTCTCTTAATGCTCACCCTCTTTGTGTTCCCTCTGTCAGGAATTGCAGTCCTATGCTGCTAATGTCCAATGTCTGAAAACTTTTTCATATATTTTGTCCAATTTTTTAGTTGTTTACAGTGAGAAGCAAATCCCAGTTACTCTATCATAGCTAAACCTCAATTTTGTTTTATACTGTTATTTGCTGCAGTGCGAACGATGAATAGGAGCACACAGAAGCAGTACTGGGGATAACAGGGTAGGAAAGGCTGTGGTGGCGGGTAGAAAAGAAAAAAGGCGTTTGAATCGGCAACATCAGTGGGAATAGAATGAAAAGTATCAAGACTATTTCAGAAAGAAATGAAGTTTTTTTGTAGAGTATTATCAGCAACTTCTAAAACCTTGATCTCTACAATCATATTATTCATACCAATTAAAAATAATCACACATAAGCATATGTATGCTTTATCATCTGTTTTTATGATACTTTATTTTTCTATGACTACTCTAGTCAGTGCACTTTAAAATGACCACACTCTAGAAAGCAGAAGCCATATCTATATAATACTCCTTGTAAAAGGACTGTTGGTAAAGTTTTTTGTATTATCTACATAGAATAAAATGATCCATTTCTGGATAACTGAAGTCACTCCTGATTATTTCCATGAATATAGGAATACAGTGACACAGATAATGCAAAGAACAGGTAACTCCACCAGGCTTTATGACTTTTGAAAGCTTAATATGGTTTTATTGAAAGATTGTTATCCTTCTAATTATCTTATTTCATTCATATTCCACTAATATACATAGGATTCAATTAAATATGCCACTTGATCATGATGTTATTACATACATGAAATCATGATATGTTTAAGAATACATACATATGTATATATATGAGTGTGCATGTGTACATGCACATAAATATTAGTGGAGAAACAATGAATGCAAAATAAACAAATGATTACAAAAGTGTTGAGCTCTAGTCCTTTATGTTAGAGATACCATGGAGTCCAAAATAAAGAAGAGTTTAACTTCGTAATAGGCTGGTATCTGAGCTGTCTTTCTAGGAGCTGCAGGGGGGAAATGTGAGGAAAACGCAATTCTAGGTAGAGAGAAGAACGTGTATAAGGAGAAAAACTGGATGCACACTTTGTAAGGTTCATTATGTTCTGATGCATTATTCTTAACGTGGTCTTTCAGAAAGTTTCCCTACCTGTTTGTGATCAAAGAAAGAGAGATATTTAGGGAGCTGGGGAACTACTTTGGAAACTGACATTTTTTTTTAATCAAAAGCTTTAACAGTGACCTCATTAAAATTCAAAATGTATCAAGTGCATTAGGTGATTAATCATCATTGTCATAATTGATATTAACTAAGCATTTACTATGTGGTAGATACTGTTCTAAGGGCTTAACATGTAATTAATTTACTTAATTATCACAGTATCCCAAAAGGAAAAAAGAAAGAGAGGAAGGGAGGGATGGAGGGAGCAAATGGCCCTTTGGCAGAGACCAATCACCATTAACAATTGCTTATTCTTGTCCCACTTGAGACACATACAGAGGCCCAAACACCCAAACACACACATGCATGCAGACTCTTTATTATACTGAAGGCCGTGAAATACTGCCCAGGTCCTCTACCACCTTTGACAATACTTAGAGGCCTGAGGGCTCTCTCCAGAGCGATGTTCACTTTACCCCATACCATAGAATCCCAGTTTTCTGTGGGTACCAAATCTGAGGAATGTGATTCAAAACACAGTTATCAAAAAAATTAAATGCAGCAGTAATATGATTTGATTTTAATTTACAAAGCAAAGAAGTAATATCATCAGATTTAATTTAATGCATGATTGTATTTTGCAGCTAACATCCATTTCTCCCTTTTCTGTAAGAGTATTCTTATTTTTGCCTGAAGAACTACCTCACCCCCTATATCCAAGGGTAACACAAGAGCTAAACCTAACTAATCACATTCCTCATCCTGGTGAATGATTTATGGACATACACAGACACAGCCAGGATAGAAAATCAAGGCTACTTTCAGGATATTTTCTGTAATAAGCTAGAGAGAGAGAAAGATTTTTTCTGCTGGAATAACCATGAATGAAATAAGATAAAATGCTCAATGGCCAATGATGTGGAAAAAAATCTATAAACAAGAAACCATAACAAAGAGATTGACAATAGAATATACAAGTGACACCACATGAGTCTTATACTCAACCATGCTTAGATCCAAAATGACTACTAAACTTCCACTGATGGTTCAAAAGATTCTTCTCTGGCTTAAGCTATCTGACTTCATTTCTCTTACTTGCAATGGAATGAGGAGTAATATACAAATTCTGCACATGCTAGTCCCCCTCTTGGAGACTTACATGCATATTAAAGTCTCTGAGAAGTTCTGCAATAAAGAAACTAATATTCTCTGCTTCTGGCAATTATTCAACAAGTATTTATCAAGATTTTGTTCTGTGACAGACATTGTCCTAGGTTGTGAGGATCCAATGACGTGAAAGATGGACACAGGATCAGCCATCATCAGGCTTGCACTCTGACACCAGTAACACTGGCATTCCCTAGACATCGTTAATTAGAAAAAGCTTGTTTTAGTGGAATACCACACTATCTCATTGCATGGTGTCCTATATAACAGTTTAGAACATTCCATCTAGAAACATATCATTAATGTTCTTTGGAACAGCTTCATTGAGATGTAACTCACATATCATAAAACTCACCCACTTAAAATGCACAAGACAATGCTTTTAGTAGATTTACCAAGTTGTTTTTAAAAAACCCTCATTTTCACAGCCCCCGAAAGAAACATCACACCGTTTAACAGCCAGTCCTCAATTCCCCTCAAGCCCCAACCCTAAACAACCACTAATCTTTCTGTCTCTATACATTTGCCTATTCAGGATATTTCATACAAGTTGAATCATAGAATCTTTTGTGACTGGCTTCTTTCACATAATGTTTTCAAGCTTCATCCATGTCGTAGTATGTATCAGTAACTCTGTTCCTTCTTATTTCCTAATAATACTCCTTGCATGGATACACCACATTTCACTTATTCTCTATTAGTTGAGGTACAGTTGGGTTGTTTCCACTTTGAAGTTCTTGCGAATAGTGCTGCAATGACTACACAAGTATTAGTTGCTGTGTAGACATAAGGTTTCATTTCTCCGAGATGTATGTATGCCTAGGAGAATTACTGGATCACATGGTAACTTCATGTTTAATATTTTTTAATTGATCTTGGAGGGACAGGGAGAGAGAAACATCATTTTGTTGTTCCCTTTCAGGGGTGTCCAACCTTTTGGCATCTCTGGGCCACATGGGAAGAAGAAGAGTTTTCTTGGGTCACACATTAAATACACTGCAACGTGTAATCACAAAAAAAAACCTCATAATGTTTTAAGTAAATTTACCATTTTGCTTTGGGCCCATTCATAGATATCCCAAGCTGCATGTGACCCATGGGCCACAGGAGGGACACCCCTGCTCGTTGCTTCTTTTATGTGCCCTGAATGAGGAATGAACCCACAGCCTTGGTTTATCTTGATGACGCTCCAACTGACTAAGCTACTCAGCCAGGGCTATGTTTAACATTTTGAAAAACTGCAAACTGTTTTCCAAAGAGGTTGCACCAGTTTACGTTCCCAGCAGAAGTACATGAGGGTGCCAATTTTTCATACCTTTAGTGACACTTGTTATTACCTGTCCGTTTCATTATAGCCACACTATATAGATGTGACATTTCAATGTGGCTTTTATTTTCATCCTTGAGAGCTAATAACATTGAACAGCTTTACATATGTTTATTGGCCACTTTCATATCTTCTTTGGAGAAATATCTATTTAGAACCTTTGCCCATTTTCTTTTTTGTTGTTGTTAAGATCCTTTTTGTGTGTGATGGGTGTCAGATCCGTGCTTAGTTTGTTGTTGTTTTTGTTGTTGTTTGCATGTGAGTGTCCAGTTGTTCCAGTACCATTTGTTGAAAAGGGTACCTTTGCTCCATTGTATCGCCTTTGCTCCTATGCTCAAGGTTGGATAACTATATTTATGTGGGCCTGTTTCTGGGTTCTCTCTTCTATTGATCTATTTGTCTATTCCATGTTGATTATGGTAACTTTATAGTTAAGTCTTGAGGTTCAGTACAACCCGTCTTCCAACTTTGTTCTTCAATATTGTGCTAGTCTGGGTCTTTTGTCTCTCTATATAAATTTGAGAAAGAGTTTGTTAATAATCCACACAACAATTTGCACTAAAAAATTTCCTAAACATCTTTAATTACGTAAAACTTGTTTTAATGGTATATCACACATTTTCATTACACTGAGTGTTCTCTGTAACACAATTTAGAAAAATTTATTCTGGAAACATCCTATTAATTTCTGTTATATCAAACAATATAGTTGAGTACAGGACACTGGATTCCCTTTAATTCACATAAAATTCTTATGACAACTTCATTATAAGAAAATGGGCAGAGTAAACTGAATAAGTAACACAATTTTTACAGTAATTCAGTTTATTTATTGTGTGAATTCTTCCTAGAAATCATTTTTGTGGTTTATACCTCTTAATGCCATTTTCCCACAATTTAGTATTCTAGACTCTATTTCATAAGGTTTATTTATCCATCACACAAATTTCTGAGCACTTATATTCTAATCATTGTTTTAAACCTTGAAATACAGCAATAACTGAAAGCAGGGTCTGGCCCTTTTGGAGCTTGTCAGTGTAGAAGAACAGATAAGACAATAACCAAAACATTAAATTAGAGGAAAATAATAAAATAAGTCTGAATGTTTTTCTCCCTGCCCGTTTCTGTTCACCAGTCAGCTTTCTGGGACCGATCCAATTATGACGGCAATTTCCCCACCCTCTGCCTTGGCATTTTGGCCCCTTTCATGGTTTTCTTCTCCAGAACTCTTAACTTCCTCTGACACAGTACATGTTTTACTTGTTGGCTTAATAGTTTTCTCCACCAGAATATAAGTTCTTTGGTGGGCAGGAATGTTTGTTTAGTTTGCTACTTTATTCTCAGAGCCTAGACCAGTGTCTGGTATTTAATATGCTCATATTAATTATTTGTTATTGGTAAAAACATGTCATACATAAAATGTATATTTTTTAATAAATTCATTTTTCATTTCACTATGAGACAGTGACAAAGAAGTATTGTTATGCATTTTCAAGTTAACAATGTATCATAATAGGACAAAATGTAAGCCCCTTGATAAATATCCTAAAGTATAAAAGGTATAAATGTGAACATACTACTAACAAAAATACCCTTCAAAAATGTAAAGATATTTTGTTTTATAATATAATGGGGGTCCCCCCCAAAATGGAATTATCTTCTGGATGGAGGGCCCCTTGTAGTACAGGCTCCCCCCCCCCACGCACCAGGTGAGTGTTCTAGGAACCCATCTGTAGCAGTGTACAAACTGGTGTTTTATGTGAGGCTGCATTTGATTTCAGTGAATTTTTTGAAGACTCTTTCAACCCACTCTCCCATTTCATGATGGGTACAAGTGCACCTGCCCACACGCAGTGCACCACGCTGAGTATTCAGCAGTTTTTGATGGAAAATGGCATGACTTCCATGACCTACCATCCTTATTCCATCCTTATTCACCCAATCTTGACCCAAGCAACTTTTTTTGTTTCCCCTGATGAAAAATGTACTCAGAGGGAAACATTTTGCCAATGTGGAAGAGATGAAACAAAAAATGGCAGAAGCACTAAAAGACACCAAAATCAACAAGTTCAAAAACTGTTTTGAGCAGTGAAAAAAACATCTTAATAGGTGTACTGCATCAAATGAAGGCTACTTTGAAGGTGACTGAAACTTAGACATATAAGAATAAATACACAGTTTTTTACAAATAAATTCTGGGGTTTTTTGTGGTCCTGCCTCATAGTAAACATTAAAAGCACAACCCATTTACCACAAAGAGAAGAATTTTTAAATTCCTATGTCTCTTTTAAGTATTGACCTTAGAAGTTACAAAAATAAAAGTCACTTTCAAAGACAAGAAAATATGTCTTTTGTGATCTGGCACAGAGAGAAATAGAAAAAAAGTATTTTTTTCAGAAGTAATGACCATATTGTTTAAACTTGTTTAAAAGACATAAAAATGGAAAAAATAATAGATTGTTAGTTTCTCAAAAATTTTTTTCAGATCTTCTTGGTTTAAAAAAATCAATACACAAAAATAAGAAGTTTGCTCTATTGTCTCCTTCCAAATTGTTTTATTCTTCTGGTACAAGAATAAACTTGGAGAAGATACATATACTATATTTATGCCTTTTGTTTGCTAATAGGCATTTTCAGAAGCCATTGACCTCACTCAGCTGGTAGCCACATTGCTTATAATCTTCCCCTAAAAGTTTTTTTAATTTTTCAGTACATTAATGTTAAATTTTCTGGGCAAAAACTGTGAATGTTAATAACCAGAAGCTTTTATCAAGTACTTTTGTACAGTGGTACTAAGTATGGTATTATGAAAATAAGATTTAAACAAACAAAGGCTGTTTGCCAGGTACTAGAAAGATTAATTGAATTTATTTTCTTGGAATAAAATGTACACTCCATTATTTGAAATCAAAATTGTCAATATGATAGCCTTAGGTAGATCAAACCTCCATGTTATTAACATCATTATTAGAACCATCACTGTTTTGTTATTATATTTTAGAGCCATGGCCAAAGTTACCCATAAAAATAATGGATCATAATTTTTTCCTTATTTTCTTTACTTTTGCATAGTGAGAAGTTATTTTATTTATTATGCTATGCCAATGGCCCATCATGGGACTTCTAATGCCTTAAGCCTAGAAAAGCTTCCAAAGATTTGAAGCTTCCTCTTCTGCAATGGCAGTCTACAGTGGTCTTACTAAATTCAAAATGTTTTTGCCATGTTGACAGACACAATTAGAGTCTAAAGCCCAGCAGGCATAGTCAGGAAATAATGAATTCATAGTGAGACTAATCAAAAACTACTGGCATTCTCTTTTTTCTTCCTCATCATCAAAACTAAGAACTGGGAAATAAAAACATGAGTAACAAATGACCTTTCCAGAGTCCAAAATGAAAACGGCCTTTTGACTTCTCCGGTAATGAAATCTAGATGCAGTATGAAAAAATAAATGGATCACTCAGCATATTGGCTTAACCCATTTTAGAAATGAAGTCCTTGCTCACACACAAGGTAAAAGAACTGCTCCCTAACCATTTCAATTGGAGCTCTTGGTAGGACTGATCAACCACACAAAACATAATGGGCAAGTCAAATATTTCCCTGTTCAGCCAGTCATAACTTTTATAAATGAAATGGAGTTAATAACCACAATCAAGAGTGTATACTCTGGTGTTGTTACTGGTACAGTAGTTGAGTTTACTCTGGAATACTTGCCCCACTGCAGGGTTTCCTTACACTAGTGGCCATCTCATTAACCCCTTATTAACTAAGGCATCCCCTCAAGCTTTATGAATTTCATACTGAAACATTCACACATGGGTATTAACAAAGCCTCCTAGAATTAGAATCATAGAATATTAAAGCTAGGAAAAAATCTTTAAGGACACATTGTCCTGTGACTTTAAGTTGTTATCTCCTGACACATGAACAGGCTTTGGGAATTCTATACTTTTGATTAAATAACACGATATATAATATTCCCTTTGAAAAAGAGGTATGCTCTGCACCCAAGTGTGAAATACACATATGTAGTTCAATCATTTTATGTTATAAAGGAGGAAACTGAGGCCTTTATCTGGTCAGAGACTGAGATTTGCCAAGAGGCAGACCACTACTTAGCAGCTAATTAATGCAACTCTGTCATATTCTTCCTGTGGCAAAAGGCAGAAAGTCAAGTCAGATGTGCTTAAAAGAAAACAAAGTGTAGTTGGCCGCATAAATGAGAAGCTCAAGAGTGGCTTCAAATAAAACTGGATCCAGATGCCTAAAACTGATGTCCAGGTGTCCTTCCCTCTCCATCTCGCAGAACTGCTCTCCACGTTGGCTTTATTCCCAGGCAGGCTCTGTCCTCAGAATTACTCTAGAAACTTCAGATTTATATTCCATCAGACTCAAGTCTAGTGGAAAGATAGCTTCCTTTTTATGTGAGCTTCATCACATTTGAGCCAAAATCACTTCTCATTGCCTTGAATCATGACACTGATTCAAGCACTGTATATAGGGAGATAGAATATGCTGATTAGCTAGGCTAGGCCACAAACCTACCATTTATGAAAAAGGTAACATGAGTCCACTTGAACCGCCCAGATGGACTGTAGAGGCAAGGTGGTGCTACTAATGAAAACCGTGACTCCAACCAGAAAAGTGGCAATAAATGTTGGAAGAGCATCAACACAAAATGTGCACTATCCTTAGTCACCTGACCGTCCAGAGCTTATCCTTTGAGACACCCTCCATCCTTAAAATGAGTGGTAGTGACGTACTCAGGAAAAGCAGAAATGGCAGTAGGCACGTGCAGGAAGGAATCAAATGGCTCACCTCTGCTTTTCCCATTCATTGCTCCTAAAAAACCTCCTGCATTTCAGCTGTCCTCAGGATGCCTGGATACTACTTGTAAGAAAAGTAGCTTATAAATCAACTTACTTTCTCTTTATAAATGAGTCCTCACTTCTTTCTGGGTTAGCCACCTCCTGTACATTTTCCCCTTAGGCCCTTAGTTCACTAGCAATCAGCAATCAGACACCACAATTTGTCTGTTTTATGTACACCTGTGTTCCTCAAGGGCTGGCGTTCTTATTTATGTCTGTAATATTAATACTTACAAACCAATAAATGTGATTCACCACATAAACAAAATGAAAGATAACAACCACATGATCATATCAATAGATGCAGAAAGAGCATTTGATGAAATCCAGCACCCATTTATAATACAAACTGTCAGCAAAGTAGGATTAGAAGGAACATACCTAAACATTATAAAGGCCATATATAACAAACTCAGGGCCAGCCTCATACTCCAGGGGCAAAAACTACAGTGTCCCCTTAAGATTGTGGACAAAATAGGGATGTCCACTTTTACCTCTCTTGTTCAACATAGTAATGGAAGTCCTAGCTATAGCAATCAGGTAAGAAGAAATAAAAGGCATCCAAATTGGAAAGGAAGAAGTAGAACTGTCTGTATTTTCAGATGACATAATATTGTACGTAGAGAACCACCAAGAAACTACTAGATCTGATAAATGAATTCAGCAAAGTAGCAGGATACAAAATTAATATCCAGAAATCAGTTGCATTTTTATATGCCAATAAAAAACTAACAGAAAGGGAAATTAAGAAAACAATGCCATTCACAATTGCTACAAGAAGAAAATAATACCTAGGAGCAAATCTAATCAAGGATGTAAAAGACCTGTACTTGGAATATTACAATGTACTGAAGAAAGAAATTGAAGAAGTTACAAATAAGTGGAAGCACAAACCATGTTCATGGTTAAGAAGAATAACATCATTAAAATATCCATACTACCCAAAGCAATCTATGGATTCAATGCAATTCCGATCATGATTCCAATGGCATATTTCATAGAACTAGAACAAATATTTCAAAAATTTATATGGAACCACAAATGATCCCACCTAGCAACAGTGATACTGAGAAAGAAGAACAAAGTAGTAGGAATCACAGTAGTAGTAGTAGTAGTAGTAATATCAAACTATACTACAAGGCCATAATAATCAAAACAGCACAGTACTGACATAAAAACAGACACATAGATCAATGGAACAGAATAGAGAGCTCAGAAACAAACCCACACCTCTATAGTCAATCAATATTCAAAAGAGAAAGCAAGCACATACAATGGGCTAAAAGATAGTTTATTCAATAAATGGTGTTGAGAAAATTGGACAGACACATATAGAAAAATGAAACCACACCAACTTCTTACATCACACAAGAATAAAATCAAAATGGATTAAAGACATAAATGTTAGACCTGAAACCACATCAGACATTACTCATAGCAATATTTTATTGGATATATCTCCCCAGGCAAGGGAAACAAAAGAAAAAACAAATGGGATTACATCAAACTAAAAATGTTTTGTACAACAAAGGAATTGTCAACAAAATAAAAAGACAACCCACAGAATGGGAAAACATACTTGCTGACACATCTCATAAGGGATTAGTATCCAAAAATTATAAAGAATTTACAAAGCTAAACACCAAAAAACAACCCAATAAAAAAATAAACACTTTTCCAAAGAGGACATTCAAATAGCTGATTGACATATGGAAAGATGCTCAACATCAGTAATCATCTGAAAAGTGCAAATTAAAACCACAGTGAGATACCATCTCACACCTGTCAGAATGGCTATCATCAATAAATAAACAAACAAATGTTGGCAAGGATGTAGAGAAAGGGGAACACTTTTGCACTGTTGGTGGGAATGAAGATTGGTCACTGTGGAAAACAGTGGAGATACCTCAAAAATCAAAAGTAGATCTGCCTTTTGACTCAGCTATTCTGCCTCTGGGAATATGTCCAAAGGATCCCAAAACACTAATTTGAAAGAACATAAGCACCTCTGTGTTCGTTGCAGCATTATTTACAATCACCAAGACATGGAACCAGCACAAGTGTCCATCAGTAGATGAGTGGATAAAACAACTATGGTACATTTACACAATGGAATATTACCTGGCCATAAAAAAGAACAAAACTTTACCCTTTGCGACAGTATGGAGTTGGAGAACATTACACTAAGTGAAATAAGACAGTGAGGGAAAGACAAATACCATATGATTTTACTCACATGTGGAATTTACTGAACAATCTGAACTAACAAGCAAAACAGAGACAGACCCATAGATGGAAAGAAGATGACAGCTAGTGAGGTGGGGAGGTTAGCACATGGAAGGATTAAGCAAAAAGGAAAAAGGACTCATGGACATAGACAACAGTGTAGTGATTGCAGGGAGAGGGAGTTATAAGGGGACGGAATTGTAATGGAAAAAATACAATAAAGATGAAATTTTAAAAAATTCCCACGTAACTGTAAACCAGAGGCACTGTTCTAAGGCTATGAACAGAATGACAGTCTTATTCCCAGTTCCTGCCCACACCTCAGTCAGGTTAGAGAGACTCACCACCATAATATAATTCAGTAATGTCTAGACATACAAATAACAGCAAACCTGGATGACTCAGACAAACCTCAAAAATTAGGGAAAGAGGCTACATTTTGAAGGATAAATAGTTTTTTAAATTGCAATTTATAAAGGATTTGTATTTGACTATGACTTTAGGAAATCTCATTTTTCCTTTCCCATAGAGCTTCTATAACATGAATCGCTGCCATACTTTTAACTCCACTGTGAACTCATTTAATTTTCCTGTATTCCCATGTCACCACGGGAACTGTTCTATGTTGGCATATTGGCATGCTTGCCCATCTTGGGCATTTACTTTATTTCATTCTATTTTGACTTCACTTTTCTTGAACACCATGTGGCTCCAATAAAAAATGCAACTCCTTAAGCATTTCTGGCAGCTTGGTGAGATTAGATCAAGTTATGGAAATGCCTTAAGACAAGTTATATGCTTTTATTTTTTAAAAAGTTTCAGGCTTTATAAAAGGATCAAGAAATTGTTGTGAAAAGGAGGCCTATTATAAGATTGGATTTTGTTTACTCTAAGGAAAAATAAAAACCAAGAAAATGTAATTCTTTAAGACCTATGGAATAATTATAATGGAAATCTTGTGTGTGTGTGTTAATGGAATTTTAATAAATTTTAATTGCGTAAGTACTAAAGTCTTACTGCATAATTTAAAACAAATATAGGTGAGCAACAAAAAGAATGAGCAAACTTAAAATTCACCATAATCTCACTGATCAGAGATAACCACCATTAACATTTTAGAGTACCATGGATCCTCGGTTCTCAAACTTAATTCATTCCAGAAAACCGTTCAAGAAGCTATTTGATTAAAAAAATCCCTTTTGTTTGTTGCCTGAGAGACATGTGACTGATCATACAGGTATCAGCATGAAGAAGTTGTTGGGCAGAGAACTGAGACCCCGAGCTTTACTACACAACCGAGACATTTTTTCCTATGAGCAGCTTAGTTAAGAACTGAATTGTTCAAGAACCAAGACATTCAAGAACTGAGGTTTGACTATATATTTTTCCAGACTTTTCTTGATGTGTCTGCTTACTTAAATAAATATATTTTAATAAAAATGGATTCATGCCATGCAAACTGTTTTGTAACCTACTTTTCCATTTAATAATGTGTCGTAAACATCTTTCACTTTTTATACAGAGGTAGAAATAGATGAACACACACACACACACACACACACACACACACACACACACACACACCTATGCCTCTGCCATTTAATATTTTCATTCAATATCTAAACAACAAAATAAAAATACAAAGTTTTGCATCTAGAAACCACACTTCAACAAATATTATTATAGAAATATCTTTGCATATAATCTCAATTACTTACTTGACAAGTTCCTAGTAGAACTGTTCAGTCAAAAGAGATACACATTTATAAAAAATTTTTGAATAGTATTTAATTTTTCTTCCAAAAAATTGTATCAGTGTGAATGCCCATCAACAGAATATAATAGTGTCCACTATTCTCCCTACTTTTGCCATCACTGTTAGCATGGTTTGTAATTTGCTCATCTGATAAGCAACAATATTTTCTTGTTCTAATTTGCATTTCTTTAATCACTACTAAAGTTGAATGGGTATGGATTTTGGAGTTTTATTTTTAGTTTATTAATTATGTATTTTTTTTTCTTTTATGGGTTACCTACTTATATCTTTTACAAATGTCCTATATAAAGTCATATGTTGTTAAAGGAATAATGTGTTTTATAAATTTCAGCAATAAAATATTGTGCAAAGGGTATTAAGTAACCATGATTATATTTTCTTTGAAGTTATTAAGTGAACCTTTTCAGATAATGCTTTTTCTCATGGCTCCCTGAGTTGCCAATGACAGGTAAGAAGAGAATGGAGGTATTTTTTTTTCTTTATTTTTTTGGCATTCATAATCTTAAAACTTTTGAAACTTAAAGATCAGTTACTTTGTAAAATGTCTCCAACTTGGCTTCATCTGGCTTTTCCTCACAGTTAGACTTAGGTTATGTACCTTTGGCAGGAATATCACAAAAGTGATGTTCTCCTTCTTGCATCATTTCAGGTGACAGACTCATGGTCTGGATTTGTCCCATTACTGATTATGCTTGCCTAAGGCACTGGATGCCAGGTTTCTCCCCTGAAAAGTTACTCCTTTGTGATTAGTAAGCATTTGGTGATGAGGTACTATGAGACTGTGTAAACGTATCCCTCATCAAATTTTATTATTTTATTCATGTGCTCATGTTGACTCATGGATCGCTATTTTATTCAAGGAGTATGATTCATTATTATCATTATTCATTTAATTCTCAAATTGTCCTGGATTTAATCAGAAAAATCTCCTTAAATTTGGCTATTATTTCCCCAGCATATTTTTAGCATTTCGTCACTTTCTTTGTCAACAAGATGTTCTAGGCTCATCTTGTATTTTCCTTGCCCACCCTGGTAGTAGCCAGTCCTCAAAGTGTCTTGATTCCTTTTAGGGGAGAATGGTCTTCAGAAAACAAGATCTGGGGGCTAAACATGCTCATTGCTACTGAGGTGTTACTCCCAGACCTTCTCAGTGTACAGACACGGTGAATATATGTAGAACACACATACACACAAACATTTATATCTATCTATATATCTATATCTGTACCTATATACACACACAATGAAAACCACAGGTTTACATTGACACCTCCAATTGCAATCCAAAACTGCAGAATTTACTCTAGTTTTCTCCCTTTCCATATGTGTAACTGTTTTCCAACAATGAAAAACTTAGCCCCATTAACCTTATGTATTTACTATTTTTATCAACTCCTTTATATAATCTTTCTCCCATAGTTGCTGCTACCCCTTTCTCATGTGAATGCCTTCATGACCTGACTCTGGCTTTACCCAAATCAGGCTCCAACATCTCACAGAAGCAATTGAAATGGGCCAGGAAAAATGAGTGTCCACACCTGGGAGGGGAGGTACAACCCATGTGAGAAGGGTAACTACATTGGTAGGCAGTGGCCTGGCACAGGATGTTGAAAAATGTGCCAAGAGGAGAGAGAGGTCTGTGGAGGAGAGTGGTCCAGTGATGATGTCAGACCCACGCAGGGCATCAGCGTGCTAGAGTATGGGGGAATGCCCTACCACACAAATGCCCTCCTTAGCTTGCTCAGACCCTCCCAGCTTTCTCCAATCTCCCCCAGTCATGGACATGAATGCCTGCACTGACCTCCTTGGGACTTAGCCTTCACACAGAAATGCCTTTCTCACACAACTAAGGTGCCAGCACCCTGGGCCAGGGCATCCTTCACAAGGAAGACCTCCTCACCCAGCTTAAACCTCAACATCCTGTGCGAGCCTGCCTCTCACAAGGATATCTTGCTTACTTACTCATACCCTGATGCTCAACATGAGTCTGACATCATCACTGGACTACCCTCTTCCATAGATACCTCTTTTCTCTTGCCACATTGTTCAACACCCTGTGCCCGGACACCACCTACTAACATCCTCCTTACACGAGTTGCCCACCACCCTAGGTGTGAAAACTTATGTTGCTTGGACCTTTTTAATTGCTTTTGGATTGAATTGCTCAAAGGGAAAATAAAGAGATGGTAAGAGAAAGAGGAAGAAGAAAAGGAAGAATAATAATGGTAGTTTAATAAAAGTGTATTTATAGAATTATTACCCTGATGTTTCATCATTTATAAATGAACCTTCCCTTACACAGTGGAAATGTTCTTAAGCAAAAGAAAGTTAGGTTTATTTTTCATTTTTAAAAACTGAGATAGTTGAATATTAAGATTGAGCAAACCTTATATTACTGTGGCAGGGGGTCTCTGAAGTATTTGTCTATGTAGGGCAAGCAGATTACATCAGAAACAGATATTTTGTGCTTAGAGGCAATTTAATAAAACTTTCTAATTCGAGGAAGTGTCTGCATTAAGCAATTATGCATATTTCTTAGCCCTTTCCCTGGGTCACTGGTCCCTTTTGAGAATCTAATGAAGACTAAAGCTTTTTTTCAGAAAAATGTACATACTGATTCAGACACACAATTTACATTCAAATTTATGGTGTTTATACTTTCTATATAAAATATTTGACCTCTAGGTCAAGGACAGAAATAAATCTTTCAATAATGTCAATGTTTGCTTACATAAACACACCAACAGCATCCAGTTTTTGCGGCCAAACTGACCTAGGCTTGAAAACAAGCTCTACCATCTTCTTGATTTATAACTTTGGCCTTAACTCCTCTGAGCCTTGTTTATAAAATGGATATAATTACTTCCTCTGGGCTAAGGTGAGAATTTGCATTTGTGTAGAAAATAATGTCATACGATGGTTGCTCAGTATGGTTACTTTTTACAATATGATTTGGAACCCTCTGAGCATTTCACAGAATGCTTCAGCTTATCACTAGATCTTAGTGATAACCTGGGGAGAAGGTTTTGAAAACCCAAATTAATTTGGTTCCTATTTTCTGGTTCTGTTGTGAGAAGACATTTTCTTTTTTTTTTTTTCTTTTTCTTTAAGATTTTATTTATTTATCTTTAGAGGGGAAGGGAAAGAGAGAGGGAGAGAAATATCAATGTGTGGTTGCCTCTCATGCATCCCCTGCCGGGAACTGTCCTGCAACCCAGGCATGTGCCCTGACTGGGAATCAAACCGCAATCCTTTGGTTCACAGACCCGTGCTCAATCCACTGAGCTATACCAGCCAGCGTGAGAAGACATTTTCTTGGTGACAATTCTTGAGCTTAAAGGAATGAATAGTCCTCAATATGAATATGTATTAACTCTTCCATTAAAATCAGAGTCCAACCTACAATGTGTTCAAAGGAAAGTAACAGAAGTGGTGAAGACAGTAAAAATTCTCCTAAAAGGAGCAGTCATTTCTCAGCTCTGGACCAGTGCTACAGTGGAGGCACATGGGCCTCGGTTACTAGAACATGGAAGTGTTTCTAGAGAAGTCAGAAATTAGAATTTTTATAAGAAATTTCCTAATTTTAACACATTGTATGGTCCATCATTTTGCAACTGCTTCCTTAATTGGAGACATGCTTATATATCAACACTGGACTGTTCTTTTTGGATAAAAAGAAGTTAAAAGGATAACTACATGAAAATATATGTTAAGAGCAGCAAAGATATTTTTCATAATCATAAGTCTATTTAAGATACTAAATAGAGAAAGCAGAACCTGAGTAGCTCCTCAGCAATTATACAGGATGTGCATAATACCTGAAAAAGGAGACATTATTTTATTGTTTTACTATTGCTTGAAAATGGCACTGATGGCACTATGTACATCTGCCTATGATTTCAGGCTTTACAGACAACCCTATGATATTAAAATAGTCAAAATTGATGTAATCATGAGTATTTTGAATAAATAGCCAGAACTTAAACTTCAGCAATTTATGAATTCTAGAAAAGCCAACAGTGGTATTTGCTCTATATGGGTTGTTTGTTGTGTTTACCCAGATTGTGATTAACCTAAGACTAACTTAGGTTATTCTTTATTAAAAGCCCAAAATGTTTATTTGAACATCCTCTTTAAAGTGAAGCAATTCATAGTAGAGTATTCTTATCAAGACTGAATATAAACAACACAATACTTTCCTAGAAAGAATTGCTAACTTTGAATCTTACGCTAAATAAGAAAATACATTTCCCTGAGGCAACATACCCTTTTCTTCCAAATAGTGCACATTGGACCAATTCTTGCGCTGAGGTAATTTCCTTCATCTAGTGCTACGAAACTAGGACCTAAACAAATACTCAATTAAATAATCTTGACTGCAAACACTGTCAGGATACCTAATAAAACAAAAACACAAACAAAATTAAGATAAGCTTCAACAGAAAATTACTTTAAAAAGTCATAAACTTCAATTGATTCATGTAAAAAATATTTTCTCTTACAGCCTCTGTGTCTTGACAAAGTCAAGTTTATGGCAAGTTAACCAGCAATTGAATATGCAGCCATCCCCATGCCTCTGCTGATTCTGCTCTTTAGCTCATAGAGGAGTGAGTCCCCGCAGATAATTTGCTTACAAAAAAATGCTGGTCTTTTTCAAAATCTTTAAAATGTCTTTTAGGAAGTAAAATTGGTGTGCTCTGATTGCTTTCAGAAGTGAATTGTGAGAAATGCCTTGGTGCTCAAGGTGCCATGAAAAATGGGAGCATTACCAAGGAAATCGTCGAACTTACTAGTTAACTCAGTGAATATAGTAAATAAATCCCTGGGGGAGGGAGAAAAACATCAATAAAAGGAATAGAAAAATTAGTGCATTTCATTAGGAAGTCCTTCAAGAAGCAAAACATTGATTATTTTCAGGCATGGGAATCATTATCACCAATGGAAATCATTAAGGTCTAAGAGATAAAGTTCCAGTACTTAAAAAGAAGCATGTTTCTTTCCCTGAAAATGTGCCCAGAGTCCCTTGGGATTCAGATCCCCAGAGTTATGATTGCAGGGAGATCTGTATAGAAATTTCTGGATGAAACTGCAGGCTGGCTAAAGCTCCTACAGACACTTCCCACCAACCCCTCTCACGGAGCGACCTCATTAGTGTAGGAAGTGCACAGTTTATCCATGTTAAGAGGACCTAAGGTAACTCCCAAGAGCTCTCAGCTGCTCCAAGTAACAGCCCAGAATATTCAAAATTTCCTTTGCATTTCAAAAGAACACCAGAAATGTCAGAGAGAACATGAGAGACAGAGAGAGAGAGAAAGAGAGAGAGAGTCAGAGAGACAGAGACAGAGAGACAGATAGACAGAGAGAGAAGCTTAGAGGATGCTGAGACAAGTAAAGAGAGGAAGTAAAATTCCCACTAGAAATGGACAGGAGTGTGCTATTCTAGCACATCTTCTGGGAGAAAAAAAATGTAGTTAACAGACGCTTAGAGGAAAAAGGATTCAGCAGCTAATGCCAACAAAAATAAAAAGCCAGGACATTACACCGGCTCCTGCTGAACTGATGCCTCATAGCCCCTCCCTAAAACTTAGGGCAGGCCTGGGGGAGAAAACTCTGAATGACTTCAGTAACATTTGAAGTATCTATGATGAACCTGAACTACTTGAGAAATTACTCAATTGACCAAAATTATATTTATTTATATCAGTGGAGTTAGTACTCCAGGTATGATTAATTTCATTTATTTTTTCAATAGAGAACATTTATATTTCTTACATTCTTGAGTTTTATAGATTAAAAATTTATATTGGCACAATTATTATTTAAAATAACCATTCAGTAAATGTTTTAGTTTATTCTTTTAGTCTTTTTCCATTCAAATATTATATTTAATTCTTTGGCTTTAGGCAGTCAGGTTCACAAAAACCCAGCTCTTACTGTCAAGTACATTTCACTTGCCATGAAATAACAACAAATAATAGTCATATACGTAGCAGATGGGCAATGTCAGAGCTTCACTAACTGATTCAAATACACTAATTCATTTAAGCTTCACAACTAGGTTCTTAATGAAGTAGATTCTCTTACCAGATAAAAAGACCAAGGCACAGAGAGTAAGACACAGAACCAGATTAGAACCCAGGCAAAGCTTCTCATCTTTGCTCCTAAACACAGTGTCTCCATAGTCAAGTGTTCGAAAACATGCTAAGGCCTTACACATCTCTGATACATGAGCATTCAAAACTACTGATGAAATAATAATAAATGATGCATGGTACCATAACATTCTAACACTATGTACCATCGTTAGTTTAAACACTGATCCTATTGTTGGACAGTTTGAAAATATCAAAAATAATACTATGATGACCATTTTTACATACAAAAATTTTTTCTAATCGTTGATGTATGACTTAAGCTAGGTGACGTCAAAGAGTATGACTCTCATAAGTCTCCTCATAAATAACAACAAATTGTGTTCTGGAAAATCAGACCAATTTAATTGCCACCGACAGTGTATTGTTTCACTTCATCATTGCCAAACATTGGGTATATAAATGTTTTCTTGTTAATGTAATAATCAAACATTCCATCTGATTATTGTTCAACTATGTATTTCTTTGATCACTAGTGAATTAAATAAATTTAACTTACAGTAAGTTGACCATTAGGAACAAGTGGAAGAATGAGGACACCTGTAGTAGGCAACTGTAATAAAATCAAATCTTCTATATGAGTAGCATATAATTTCAAATTTAACCCTCCCCAACACAAACAAACAAAGCATTAAGCTAAATATGTATAACTGCAAGTTAAAGGACATAAAGTGCAAATAGAGCAAATAGCTTCAGAGGACATGTACTTATTCAAGGCCATTAGTACTCCAAACCATACATCTACTTAATTAGAGTTAATTACAATAGTCTCCAAGACAACTCAGGCATTATAAAATCTGAGTGTGACAGTTTATGTGTTGCTGGAGGGATATCTGTTTATGCAAATAACTGACATCTTTACTCAAAAGGACTAATTGAACAAATAGTTTAATACTATATGACTAATAAGAGGAGGAAGAAAACAAAAACAGTTCTGAGTTCTTCAAATTTTAAAGATCCCTGTTTTTTACTGACTTACTAGGCCAAATAGAGTAAAATAATATTGCAGTGGGGAACCCCTGAAGACTCTTGTGTTTGAAACTTTCAGCAAAGTAACTGCTGCCTTACTAGTTGATATTCCTATATTGATTGGCCTGTTGTATTATAATTTATCTATTAATATGTCTTTTCCCCCTACAAAGCTGTGAGCTCAGGAATGCCAAGACTCTGTGTGGTTGATCGTCTCATTCATAGTGTCTATGATAGTCCCTGCCACACAAGACATATTCAGAAAAAGTGCTGAGTAGAGGAATAAATGGGCACTAGGAAAACATTAAGAAGCCAATACTAAGAGTTTTCATTTTGGTCATCATTTCTCACTTTGAAAAACAGTCCATACCTTTAGTCAAATGTTCTACAATAAAACCTAGCTTGGATCATTTCAGGATGTGTCCCTTGCACTGATGACAACTCTATAAAATTCCTTTACTCTGTCAGTCAGCTGACCATGATACATGAAACAGGAGAGCTTGGGGGATCAAGATGCTAGCAATAGATAAAATATCAATCCAGATAACCCAAGTGACCATGAGACACTCAAATAGCCCACCACCACTTCACATTGCTATTGGAAGGGATAAACAGTTGATTTTGTCTATGTGTGCTAATGTGATATGACATTTGAAAAATAACAATTAGTCTTTCTCTCTGCAAACTGGAGTCCCTAAATGATCACCCTACGCAGGGTATAAACTAATTCCCTGAAAGTTTTTGACAATTCCGGTCTGCTGCACTGTATTCACACCTAGCTGTTACCCCATCAAATGTCCTATCTGTGTATAATGTTTGCTCAGCCTGTGTTCCTTCATACTATAGATGGCCACTGAGAACCTCCTCATCAAGCAAGCATTGTGGTAACCCTCTAATTACTGTCATTTCCAAGCTTGCCAGGTAACACCGCAGAACCAAGAAACAAAGGTAATAAGCCAATATTTCCCAACCTTTTGCACATCACAATCTACATGGAAAGTGTAGGTATTGTCCAGAGACAGATGAGGCTGCTCTTGCTGGCCACCCCTGGCTCTGTCCAGCTGTTCCTAGGTAAGGAATGAGGCACATCTGTGTAAGGCTATACAGGATACGTGCAGCTTCATAGGACAACTTTAGATTGAACTGAATGTTTATCTCAAGGTCCCAGTTGTCTAGCTTCCAGGGGAATCTTGCCAAATTCAATGATATCTCAGGTAGAAATAATACAGTCTTATTTGTGATTTTCCCCCCATCCCCTCCTTTACCATAAGACTGGTACTCAGGGGGCTTAAATGCTGCTAGAATTTCTGTGGGTTTGTAAGGACAAATATGAATTTAAAACAAGAGGTTTAATTCTCCCTGCTAAAAATAAGGGAAGAAGTATTTCCCCCTCCTTTTTCTTAGAGCATATTTTTACAAACTCATTATTATAAATTTATGTAGAACTTTTAAAAAATAAAACTCTTGCCAGTTTTACAACCTAGAAATGTCTTTCTCAAGGACCAGGGAGCCATTCCTTTGAAATGAAAATATCAAGTGGGATAGTGCCCACATCTCCTAGTCTAATTGGGGGGTGTCTCATTTCCACAGGCATCTGCCTCCAAGTTATAAAACCACCTTCTCTCATAAAGATATGAAAAGTGTAAATTTTCCTTTCTATAGAGTCAATAAAGTAACACAGATGACCACTCCAATTCTGAGCTAAATTTAGGATTAACTATGTGTGACTAATTGCTGTTTATCTTCAGAACACGTATGTAATGAGTTGTACCTGCTTGCCTAGATAAAAGAGTGAAGTTTCTGTCTTCTTAATCTCTTAGCAGATTGCCAATGATGTGCATCCCATTCTGGTTTAGTGCTTATTCAAAAATAAAAGTGTTTTCTTTCTCTAACACCTTCATGTAGAGGTTTTCTGGGTTGGGAAAAGGCATTTTCTTAACCATATTTGTTTTGGTTCTGGCTGGTCTCTCCATCAGATGGTACTTTTTATTTCATCTGACATTTCAGCATGTCCCCTGCCATGCTGGCAATCTCCTGAGGTGTAAACATGCCATCATCCCATCCCTGGTAGGACTGACCCAGCTGCCTTTGTTGTCCTGACCATCAGCCCCTTGCCTGCTCAGGATTGCTGACTCCCCCAGACAAAGTCCACAAGAGTTCAAGGGGCCACAGACACTGTGATGCCTCCTGCCTTACTCTGGAAAACTCGCAGGCAGTCTCCAGCCTTCTCATGCTAGACATACCGCATCAGTATTTCTGTTCTCTGTTTCACCAACATGGCTTGGAGAACTCTTCCATGAGGCTCACTTTTCCCTAGGCCTTACCTGTCTCAGAGATCTCCATATTCTCATATCTGTTGCTCTCAAGGTGTGGCTCAGGATGGAGTGAGGGGGCAAGACACAGAGCTCCTACACCACCTAATGCTGCTTTCTAAAATCTGTCCTCCCTGGCACTAAGGGCCTTTTATTTGCGTAAAGAAAGAGGTGAAAAAAAATCATTCTGCCTAATTGTAGCTTCCTTGAAATATTTTTTCTAACTTACAATGAAATTATGTCTTTTAACCCTCAAAAATAAGAGCTATGGCATATGTGTTCTTTACTGTCACAGTGCCTAGGCGGTGGGCAAAGTCCTTAGTTATAAATGAGGCATATACATAGAGGCAAACAACCCAAGGCATCATCCACTGTGTGTGTGTGTGCGTGCATGTGTGTGTTTGAAGGAAAAGGCGGAACATCTCTCTAAAATTCTCTTAAGAGTAAATATCAGGTTCCATTAGTAAATAATATGATTGTTTGAGTTTCTTCCTTCTTTCTTATAGCACTTGCACAATGGCAGTTTATTTATGACTAAAGTTTCAGACATCTTTTTATTTCCTACATGGAACATAATAATAAACTTAATGGGCTTCCTACATATGGTTTAAAAAAACAGTTCACCCCAATGGAAGCAAGAATATTGCACAGCCATTTGAGGCCCTAAAAAAATCAACGGGAAACCCACTGTAAGGACTAAGGAAGCAAATCAATAAGATAAAGAAATCTCCTGGCCTATGGACTAAATAATAAGATAAAAAAACCTGCAAGCTAATGAAAATCAATACATGTTCATTTCTGTGTAGAAAAACTCAATACATTCAGAACTCCTCTAACTTACCACATAACAAAATGTATTGCAGAATGTACATCAACAGCGTGAGATATGCTAAGGAACACGACCGTAAGAAGCCATTTTACTCGGGCAGTTCCCACCACTCCATCACAGAACTTGATCACAGCTGCTCACGGCCTGTGGTACTATGTTCTCATATGTACAAAGTGAGCAAACTATTTGGGAGAAGACCCAGCATGTACCAAGTCATACTCTTCATCTTCTGAACCTACACCTGTCTTTAGTTGATCTACAATAGCATTTCCAGGCTCAGGGGAGTCACTAATATCATTAAAATATTAATGGCAAGATACTGCTCATGAAAAGGTAAGAAAAAGAAATCCAGACAATTCAATAGTGCCATGGGGCATGTCCATGTGAGAATTTTTCAAAAATGAATCAGATGGATATAGGAGAGCCAGAGAATAATAGGTCTCTATTATTGGCTTAACTCAAGACAGACAGATGTACTGTGGAAATTTGCAATATAAATTGGATTCTTCCATAATGAACACTAATGTTCATTTTGCAGTCTACCAGAAGGTTCGCTGAAAAGAGGCAGGGTTGCTTCTTGGGAGAAGGCACCAAACAAGTAACAGGTATTTATAATTTTTTTTATTTTATTATTATTCATTTAACAAATACATATTGAGAACTTGCATGTGCAAGATACTAAAGATACAATAGGTTTTTTAAAGGTATGACACTACTCCTAAGGAGTTTCTAATGTACAAAAACAATGCATGTAATTTTTAATCAGAAAATAGATATAAGTGAAAAGAAGAAAATGTATGCACTTGGCTTCTGCCAACTTAGCTAAGCTAGAACACGTTTCCCAGCATTCCTTTCCCTGTCTCCAGGTAAGGGCTGGACAGGAGAGAATACACAATAGTTTTGGAAAGTGGAAAGAAAGCAGCAGTGATGCCATCCTGCAGGGTGCGTGCCCTCCTTCACATTCACACCAGTAAGATGGCTCACCTTTTCACAGCTGCTAGGTTCTCAGTGCCTCAAGTTCTCACTAGAGCTCCACCAGCTTCTCCAAGTCCTGGGCCAGATGAGTGCACGGCTGTGCAGTGAAGGATGCCAGCTCCTTCCCTAGGTCAGTCACAACTTTGAGGTCAATGAAAAACAGGAAAGGGGACTTCCAGTTTGTTTTTATCCCACCGTTGCCTTCCGTTTCATTGCTACGACAAGTCCCTTACTTCAAGTAAGGAATAATGGTGCTACTTCCCTTCCAAACTGTAGCCAAACAGCCAAAATTATCAAAAGTTAATATATTGTCAAATATGCCTCAGGTTTTAATAAATGGAAGAATTATAAGTACAATAAAAGGTCTCTTTATCCCCCTTCTCAGCCTCACCTTCTTCCTTTCCTGTTATGATAATATACAACAAACATGATTGTTATGTCCATTTCTCAGGACATATATTGTACGCTTTTACTATTCATACACAATAGAAGTGAGCTGGGTTTTTTTTTTTTGAAATTTTACATAAATGGTAATATGTCAAACATATTAGTTTGCAACTTAAGTTCTTAAACTCATGTTTAAAATACATAAGCTGATTCTAGTTCATATATCTGTTATATAACATTTCATCATGTGAATATACAATATTGTTTCTATTTTTTTCTACAGATGTACTGCAATGATACTGCTTTTCCTCTATATGGAGTATAATTTGCATGCAGGAAAATACATAAATCTAAGTGTTCCATGTAATAACATTTATTTGTATATACACCTGTGTAGCTACTTCCCAGAACAAGATATATGTATATGTAGTAGTAGCTACGTGCAAATACCTCATCAGTACAGTGCAGTATGAACTGCATTAATACACTGTAGGTTGCATAGCCATTCCACTATTGATGGGCAATTATACCAGTTCCAGTTGGAGGCTATTGTGCATAAAGCCACCGTGAACATTCTAGTGTTATTAGATTCATAAACCATAAAAATTTGAGTTTTGGAGGTCAAAAATGGTTGACTATATGAAATTTCAGGTAATTAACCTAATTTGTCATATGATGGACATAAAAGCATTCATTTCCTTTCAGTATTGTATGAACCCTGGGGGTTTACTGCTGGGAACTCCCTTCAAGAAAGAACTTGCCATTCAGCTGTAAGAAGTGCAGATAACTGATGGTTTCTAGTTGGTGGCACCTTCAGGCTCCATCTCAGTTTTGAGCTGAGACCATACTCTTCCTGGGCAGTCTCCAGAGAATGAACGGAATAGAGTTACTAGAGCCTGGCTACTTCTGACCAAAGGCAGATTCCTTTCATGGGTACTGTTTACTCTGGAGCTCAACTGGGTTGGTCCAGACAGACTATCAGGTAAGCTTCACAGCATGAAGCCTTTTCCTTCACTATCAGGATCCTTCCCCTTTTAATACATACTGATGTTACCCTTCAATAAACCTCTTAAAATCCTAACTCCATCTGCTGCCCAAAGGACCCAAAGACACAGTTGGAACCAAGCACAGTTAGTCCAAGAAAGAAGACTGTAAAATAGAGTCTTCTTTACTTTTTTTAATTCTTTTTTGCCCTCACCCCAATAGGATTGCTCAATAGAGTCAACAGGATTGCTCACTGTCTGACAATCCTCAAATGGTATGTGGGGCACTAACAGTTCATGACACAAGATAGTCAACCAATGGCTTAAACATTTATCAGTGGTGACTTGGAAAAGTATGCTAGCATGGAGGACCACCCTGGCTGATGTTGTGGAATTTGAGAATTAAGGAGGGTAGGGGAGCATGCCAACAAGGGCTGTGGAATCACTGGTTATCATAAAGTTGCATTGATGCCCTACAGAGATAATGAAAGCTGGGAGTCATTAACAACTAGAGTTGACCATTGAACAAAGCTGTTTGAACTGTGTGGGTCCACCTATACTCATACTTACCCATGCAGTTCAAACCTGCATTGTTCAAGGGTCAACTCCATGGCTGGAAATCTGCTTATGTGGAAGGCCAACTGTAGTCATATGAACGGATTTTCCACTGTGTGTGAGGTTGGTGCCTCTAGCCACATGTTGTTCAAGGGTTAACTGTAATGGAAAACAGTGAAGGATAGAGGGCCTATTGTGTAGCTTAAAAAGAGGCCCTTACCTCCTAGCATGGAAGAGCAGAAAGAGCTAAAAACCAACCTTGAGTTACAGACTTTCAAAAATAGCTGAGTGCTAAACTGAGGCAGATCTGCTGTGCTAACTCCTGGTCAGAGACACTTGAGCCCTTGATGTATATAAGAGGGGCACATCTGGATGGGTGCCCCTGAAGATTTGGGCTCCCCAGCTCTTCTAAACCGTCAAGGCCTGCAGAGATCGCCTACCCTTCCTCCACATTAACTGTGCTAATTGCTCTACATCTTAGACAATATTTAGTGGTGAAATTGGATTTTTAAAATTTTTACAAAAGTGAAGAATGTAAAATAATATCTGACTGTGGTGTTAATTTAATTTTCCTTTTTATTTCTAGATTATCAACTATGAATTATATCTTCATAGCTTTTGCCTATTTTCTATTTAGCTGTTTCTCTTTCTCATATTGAAATGTAGGGTTCTTTCAATGTTCTGAGTACTAATTATTTATAGGATAAACCTTGGATATCCTTTCCTGGAGTGTGGCTTTTCTCTTCACTTTTTTAACAGTCTCACCTGAGGCAAAGAAATTTTAACTATAATTAAATTTATTAATCTTACCATTTTTGACCCATAGGTTTTGAGTTATTTCAGAAATCTCTCCCTAATTCAAGACCATAACTATTTGCTCCTATATTCTCTTATAAGAGTTTTAAATTATGCTTTTTAAATTTATGACTTTAATCTACTTGAAATTCAGTTTTCTGAATGTTGTGCTTTGGGAACCTTCATTTTTCTTGTGTAGACAACCAACAGTCTCTGCATAATTTGCTATACAGTCATTTCCTCCTTCTGACCTAAAATAACAATAATCATATTACATCTCATGACTTTGTCAGTCAGGAATTCAAACAAGGCTTAGCTGGGCCATACTTCTGCTCTACATGGTATTCACAGAACAATACTCAGCTGGCAAATGAACTTATTTGTGACCCCAAAAGGCTTCACAACCCACATTGATACAGATGGCTGGAGGGCTGGGCTCAACTAGGACTCTTATTCATAACACCTACGAGTGGCTTCTCAATCATAGACACTTCATGATAGTGTCTGTGATTGATAGTTACTGAAGGTATCTTAGATGGTAGCTCAAGGCTTTTAGTAAGAGTGTTCCAAGAACTCAAGATGGAAACTGTAAAGCTTCCTCTGTCCTAGCCTCAGAATTTACCCAGAGTCTCCTCTGCCACATTTTATTGGTTACCAGCAAATCAAAAGTCCAGCAAAGATTCAAGAATAGTGTATGAGTACAAGAAGATGTAGTTCACTGGAGCAGGAATATACCTTTCGAATCTGCCTGCTACAAAAATGAAAAAAAAGTAATATAAAAGCCATATTGCAGAACCAGGGTTTGAAAATGCTTACATTGCTAATGGGCAAAGCGAGAATGAGGCACAGAAGAATGTCAAGCATTCTCTGCAAAAAAAGCCATAAAAGAGTGTCACAAGAATCTAAATAGTATTGGAAAAATGAAAGGAGTAGGGCTAGGAAGAAGGATGGTCCACATGTCACAGGCAGAAAAATGACTTGAAAGATGAGGATTTTGAAGAGACAATTGGGGTTGTTTAAAAAAAAGAGGACATTGGTAGCTTTTAAGAGAGGTATTTGTGTAAAGTGATTAATAATGGTGAGATCAGATAATAAATAAAAAAGGAAGTAATTCTGTCCTATATTACATTGCAAAGATAAAATAAATCAAAATACAAAGGTCCAAAGAATAATCTTGAGGTAAGACTCAAATCACTCAGTATATCCCTATCACTGGCTCTATCAAAACACTCTTAAAAAAAAAAAAAAGATTGTTACTGAAGGTTTTCTAAGAAATTTTGAGAATAATAGAGTATAGAATGGAAAATTCACTAGATATTTCAGACCCTCCAGTAACTGCTCAGTATTTAATTACCTTTTAACATGAAATTACAGATAATTATCATGTAGAAAACTAGTAAAAATGGCAACAGTGGGTACTTATTGAATGTTTATTATGTATCAATCACTATCCTAGATGTAAAAACTAAGCCAAATTGTTTTTCTACATAAATTACAAAGATCAAAAGTGCTTTTATTACTCACCTCTTAATAAAGACTAGTTCTAGGAATTACAATTTACTGTAGCATATAAAATTTACCCATCTCCTGTAGGATCAGTTCTAAAATGACTTACAGAAGCTGTTCCGACAACTATAGAATTCCCACACCACTGGTGTGGTATGAAAAAACCTACACAGAGACAATGAGAAGTAGAAGGAATCACATGGAGATTATATAGAGCTTACAAGTAAAAATCAGTCAAACCATTTACCTGGAGCCAGACAAGTAAAGACAAGACAGCAATTACCATATGTTATATGTAGACCCCCTTTTATAGTAGTATCTATTTTATAATGTATAAAAATAAAACAATCTTGAATGCAATGGTAAAATTGTAATAAAATTTTTCTTTTTTCCTAAATATAGTATTTTAAGAATTAAAACATTTTCCTTGAGGAAAAATATTCAAATTTCTATACTATTTACCCAAATTACCCCAGCTAGTTTAAAAGTTAAAAAAAAAAATCCATCAATCAAGAAAATATTCTGTCTAAATCAGGAGTAGATGTTAAGCTCCATGAATATAATGCCCATACCCATTTCTTCCATTAGATAGTAACATTATAGAAAGTTTTAAAATAATTTTTATCTTTTGACTTTTCTAAACCATTGGAGACATCCATTTGTTTGTGGGAAGACTGGATCTTATCATAGAAGCAAAGCAAAGTGAAAAGATAATATTCAGGCTTTGGGGTATAAAATTACTGTTACAAAAGAGTTCTTTAAATTTCTTTATTCTTTAACCAACCATCCGAATTTATCATTAACAGCAAATAAGCATGAATAACTCAGATCATAAAGTGTTTTTACGATGTAGAGAATATGAAGAATGATATTTTTCCTAGCACTCAAGTACAGACAGGGTCAAAGGAGAGAAAGGAAAAAGAGAGCAAGTAATTATTTCTCCCATTTTTCTTTTTGGAGCTTCCACTTAGAGAAAAGGTGTGTGAGATATGAGGGGGGACCCCAAAAAAACTGAAATTTAGTTATAAAAATTGTGTATTTATCCTTACATGTTTAAACTTCAGTCATCTTCAAAATACTCTCCATTTGATGCAATACACCTATCAAGATTTTTTTCCCACTGATCAATACAGGTTTTGAACTCATCAAATTTGATGCCTTTTAGTGCTTCTGCTGTTTTTTGTTTCACCTCTTCCACATAAGCAAAAAGTTTCCCTTTGAGGACTTTTTTCATGCAAGAAACAAAAAGGAGGTGCTTGGGGTGAGATCAGGTGAATAGGAAGGGCGGGGCATGGGGTTCATGCCACTTTCAGGCAAAAACTGCTGAACACTCAGCACAGTGTGGGCGAATATGTGTGTGTAAATCACCCATCATGAAAAGGGCAAATACATTCAAAGAGTCTTCAAAAAAATTCACTGAAGTTGAACACAGTTCTCACAACACCAGATGGTACACTGATACATATGGGTTCCTATAACACTCACTCAGCAGTGGAAGCCTGTACTACAAGATGCCCACTCTCCAAAAAATAATTCCAGTTTTTATTTGGGTCCCCCCTCATTTACCAAAGTGGGAGGCACAGGGAGACCTTACTGTTGTGTCTCTGGAAGGAAGTTGATTTGCTGGCTGCCCATTACATACTTGGTCTACTTGGTTTACCACCACCCCAAAATAGCCTTAATAGTACACAGCATGGTTAGCCCTAGGAATTAGTTCCCTGAGTCACTGTTGGTTCCTCGGTAGCATAGACTGGGCTCAGAAGGGATGGAGAGATTGGCTGGGGAGTTTCCATGGAGATGCCTCCCTGATGAAGGGAGAAGAGCAAGTCAGCCAGGCAGGATTGAATGGAAGTTGCAGCAGACCTCAGAGAGGTAAATAAGGCTGTAGGGGACAGAAGAGGCCATGTCATCCAAGAAGCACCACCAGGCTCTGGTGAAGTGGACAGAATCCGGCCACTGAAACTATTGAGCCAACAAGGGAAGGAGTAACCAAATGAACAGAAGGCACTTGATATTAGAGGAGTCAGGGAAGCAAAGGCTAAAGACCTTGGCTCTCTCATTTTATCATGACCCTGCATAAATTCTTCCCTCACCACCCCTGTCCCCCCCCCCACACACACACACATGCTTCCTTAGAGAGTATCCAGAAGAGAGGTAGAAGACAGAGAAATCTGGGACACTGAGGTTGGCTTTTTCCCTTGAGAACTTGAACTTACTTGAAAAGGCTATTTAAATCACCCAACAAAAGGACAGCAACATCATCAATATGGTACCTAAGGTTGTTCTACTCATCACCCCTCACAAAGAGACTAGCTAGCAACTACGTGTAGATAATTACCACTGTGAAAATTCTAGAACCCAGGAGTGAGTCTAAAGCACCCCCACAAAAAACAGGGACTGAGAAAAACCACATAGGAAGCTAAAAACGGGTTGTTCCAAGTTGACCACATTATTTCTCTCCCAGACCAGCACAGCACTATACCAAGAGTGCCCCCTGGACATACAGTCTATCCAGTGGGCAACAGAGAGCCCAAGATGATATCCAGCTTCCCAGCATTATAAAACGCATACTGGGAGGTTCACTCAGGTCTCAGTTCATGGAGATCACTGGAGGAACTTGTGGATCTTGTCCACTGGGAATCAGATAGAGATGAAGAAGGAGGCAGGCTTACAGCAGCCAGTACTCAGATCTATGTGGATCATGTTCCTGCTTGCAGAATCACCTGAGCATAGATACCAGCCAGCAGCTTCACCCATTTGTAGAAGCAAGCTAGTGGCCCCATCTGCAGAGAGATCTCATCTGGAAGTTCTGCTGATATAAGATTCCCAGCCAACAGGCCATTCTAGCTGTGGAGCACATTCTACTGTCCTCCCAGAAAGAAAGCAAAGGTTCACCCAATTGCTCAGCATAGCCTTTAGACCTGGAATCCATGGAGCATATACTATGGCCCACCCAGGTAGGGAGCCCTGCCCAACTGTTGAGCAAAGCCTCTGGTTCTGGAAAACCAGAAAACCTGAAAAGTGACCATTAGCATCCTTGCAGTCCAGTCTACCAACCAACCCTGCAGCAGAGCCCAGCATGTGGCTCTACCTAATTGAACACAGTCTGCGGCCTTGCCCATGCAGGGAGCCCAATCAACAACCCCACTCAACTGTAGCACAAAGCCTGTGGCACAATCCAACCCAACAGCCCAGACAGTGACCCTGACCAACTGTGGAACACAGTCTCCAGACCCACCCAATTGTGGGATGCTGATGTGTTTCTATAAAATAAAAATGATCTGACAAAAAGAAATATAGAATACACTCTTATTCACAATAGCATCAAAAACAGAAAATGTATGACTAAATTAACCAAGAATGTGAAAGACCTGTACACTGAAAATTATGAGTCATGAATGAAAAATATGGAAGATGACAGGAAGAAGTGGTAAGATACCTCATGTACACGGATTGGAAGAATTAATTTTGTTAAAATGTCCATACTACCCAAAGTCATCTATACATTCAATGTAATCTCTATAAAAATTACAATGACTTTTTTTTCCAGAAATAGAAAAAAAAGTCCTAAATTTCCCGTGGAATCACAAAAGACTCTGATAGCAAACAAATCTTAGGAAAAGAGAATAAAGCCGAGGCATCACACTTACTAAAATGGATTAAAGACTTAATGTAAGATCTGAAACGGCAAAACTACTAGAAGAAAACAGAGGGAAACACTCCTCAATGTTAGTCTTGTCAATGATTTTTTTAAATATGGCACCTAAGCACATGCAACAAAAGCAGAAATAAGCAGAATTTTACTTCTGCTTTAGGAGCTAGGTGAAACTAAAAGCTTCTGCACAGCAAAAAAATAATAATAATAATCAAAAATACTGAAAAGGCAATGTGAAGAATGAGAAAATATTTGCAAATCATGTATCTGGTGTGACATTAATATCCAAAACATATGAGAAACTTATATAACTTGATAGCAAAAAACATGATTAAAAATGAACAAAGGTCTTGAATAGACATTTTTCCCGAGAAGATATACTAATGGTCAACAGGAACATGAAAAGGTGCTCAACATCACTAATCATCACAGAAATGCAAACACAATCCACAGTTTGAAATCAGTCCACACTTGTCAGGGTTGCAATTATTTAAAAAACAAGAGGTAACTGTTGGCAAGGATGTGGAGAAAGGGCTCCCTTGTGTACTGTTGGTGGGAATGTAAATTGGTTCAGCTGTTGTGGAAAGTAGTATGAAAGTTTCTCAAGAAATTTTGAAAATGCCATATAATCCAGCATTCCCACTTCTAGGTATATATTCAAAGGAAATTAAATCACTATCCCAAAGGGATGTCTGTACCCCCATGGAAATTCTGCCATTGGGGACATCAAGGATGAACCTTTAGGGCATTATGCTAAGTGAAGTAAGTCAGACAAGAAAAATACTGATCTTACTTATGTGGAATCATTTAATAAAAAAACTCATAGGAAGAGAGAGTAAAATGGTTGTTGCCAGGTGCTGAGAGGGACATGGGGGAAATAGGTGAATGTGGTCAAAGAGAACAAACTTCCAGTATAAGATGCAAAAGTTCTGGAATCTAATGTACAGCATAGTGACTACAGTTAGCAACGCTGTACTGTATACTTAAAAGTTGCCAAGAGAGTAGATCTTAAAAGTTCTCATCACACACACACACACATAAATACAAGTGGCTTCTATGTGAGGTGATGGAGGTTTATATATCAAATCACCATGTTGTGCAATTTAAAGTTATACAATGTTATATGTTCCATTGAAGGCTGTTCTTAGTCAGCTAAAGAGAAAATAATACAAGAGCCTCATAAAATAAGGTAAATTTTTAAGACTAATACCTCATGGACTCGCTAAACTTCAAACAAAATGATTATCCCACAAGAATGTTCAAATACAGATGCAAATGTTTCTCCTCCCACCTCAGATTTGGACTTAAAAACACTTAATGAAAAAGGGAGGCAAGAATATAGGATTAAATACGTTATAATAATTCCAGTGCTCTAGAAAAGAAATTCCTGATAGAAAAATTATTTTAAAAGACTATATAAAAGAAGAGAATACAAATAAACTATTATTACCACTGACATAAAACTCACTGGTTTATTAGTCCTCATCAGTGGGACTTTACAGCTCATAAAAAATTCCAGTCAGAGTTCTATTCAAATTAGATATTGCCAAGTTTACCAAAAATAAGAATGAGCCCTGGCTGGTGTAGCTCAGTGGATTGAGCACAGGCCTGAGAACCAAAGGGTCACCATTTCAATTTCCAGTCAGGGCACAGGCCTGGGTTGCAGGCCAGGTCCCCAGTAGGGGGTGTTCAAGAGGCAACCACACTTTGGTGTTTCTTTCTCTCTCTTTCTCCTTCCCTTCCCCTCTCTCTAAAAATAAATAATAAAATCTTTAAAAATAATAAAGAGTATAAATTATAGTATCAATAGGAAATCTTCTGATCATACAAAAATGCTTAAGCAATAGCAAACACTAGAGAGAACAATCCCAGTATGTCAACTGGCTTCAAAGACACAAAGGCTAGAAAGAGTATAAAATTCTAAATATTAAAAAATAACACTAAACTGTATTTCCCATAAAGTAGGTATACTAATTTACTTTCAGATTACAGAAGTCCAACCCAAACCACCTGGGCAAAGATAAGAGTATAGATAGGCATTTAATAAAGTCCAGAGTACACTCAATCTGTGATATTTCCAATAACTCTTGACCTAATCACCTCCAAGGATCTCAGCAAACAGTACACTAACAGCTATGCCTATCACCTCCGGGCAGGAGGCTGGAGAACCTATCTCTAGAAAACACAGGGTAGTCTAATAGAAAAGACCTATAGTATGTCAGTGTGTGTGTGTGTGTGGGGGGGGGGGGGGGGGGGGGGGGGGGGGGGGGGTTGGTCTAACAAATAGGCCAAATCCCTATTCATCAAGCTACAAGCAACAAAAAGTGCTTGAGCCCTCAGCTAGAGTTTCCAATCAACTCAACAATCAGCATGAGACAGTGGGGAAGGACACAGACTCTGGAAGCAGAGCACTTAGCATCAAATCCTGGATGTGGCACTGATGATCTGCACAGTGTTGGGCAACTTATATAACTTTTGCATGTCTCAATTCCCCTACCTTTAAAGGGAGATAATGATGCTTACCACATAAGGTGTTAAGAGGTACAAATGAGCTAATATTTGTACAATGTTTAGAACAGCACCAGAAATATAATAAGCATGATATAAGTCCTTGTTAATTAAATAGAAGGAAAAAGAGGAGGGAGAGAGGGAGGAAGGGCTGGCAGTTGGAAGGGAGGAGGAAGAGAGGAAGGGAAGGGAATAGATCAAAATAGTGAAAAAGTACAGAACATAATAAAACTTCAAAATAACTATTTTCTGAGGTCAAAGAGATTAGGCTGAATCTATAAGACAGGAATAGCATGCTACTTTTAAAAGAACAAAAAACATTAATTGTCTAAGTTTGATCACTTACCTATGATTATGTAAGATAGTAATCTTAGAGGAAGTTGGGTAAAAGGTAGACAGAAACTGTACTATCTTTAAAAATGTTCTAAAATTATTTTTAATTTTAAAATAAAAAATGGAAAGAAATGAAAGAACATAAATAATTTTCATGTTCTTTTATTTCTTTTAACTTTCAACTTGTTTCTCAAATATATGTGTGAGTATATATGTATGTATGTATATATATACACATGCATAACTTTCATGTTCTTCTTTTCTTTCACTCCTTTTATAGAAAAAAGTATATATATGATGGAAATTTCAATAAAGGGTTTAGAAGACAAATCTGATGAAATTCCCAGAGGTAGCATAAAAATACAGAAATGGCCCTTTCTTTCCCATCCTGGCATGGCATAGTTAAAAGGTAGAGGAGGGACTGGAAGGGTCCCAGGATGGTGCCTGACAGATGCAAAGGAGAAAGTGGTGCAGAGCCATCTGGAGACACATCAGTGGCATGTCTGCTGGCAGTTAAGGATGGTAGGTACCTGAGCACTTTTCGATGGTGGGGGGAATGAGATGGCAGGTGAGGAGCCAGCTGCCAAGGTTGAAGGATTTCTAACATTGGGCAAATCAATAAATTCACTGACCTGGTTGGTGTAGCTCAGTGGATTGAGCGCAGGCCTGTGAACCAAAGAATCACAGTTCAATTCCCAGTCAGGGCACATGCCTGGTTTGTGGGCCAGTTCCCGGCAAGGGACGCATGAGAGGCAACCACACATTGATGTTTCTCTCCCTCTCTCTCTCTCCTTCCTTTCCCCTCTAAAGATAAATAAATAAAATGTTAAAAAATAAATAAATAAATTCACTGAGCAAATGAGTAAGTATTGAGGATAAGGAGATCTAGGTTTCCCTTACTGTTGGACAATGTGTGCACACACAAGGAAAGGCAAAAGCCAACAAGAGCTCTGAGTTTTGGGATTGAAATGGATGGTTTTAGTATGAACTCATGGTTTTTGAATAGGTAAACATGTATTTGCATAACACACCACTACCATGATCTTGGTTTCTAAACACCATTCTCCACTAGGAGAAACCAGGACTTCTTGGAGAAATGGCTGACTGCAAGGCAGCAGCAAGGACAGAACAAGATGAGCCCCAGACAGCTTTTGGTACTAGGTTATTATTCTCTTACATAAAAAGTGATGAGAACATATCAAAAGACATAGGAGGTACATCTATGGGCCTGATCTGGGACAATTTGAGCATCATAAAATAATGATGGTAACTGATTACAACTTATTAAATAAAATAGGAATCTATAATTTCATACTGATATAAATTAAGTAAATGAATAAATAAATGGGAGGTAGGGGAAAACTCTCCATTACAGTAGAAGGATGAAATGACAAATAGTGTTTTAAAAATAGTGAAAATACTTAGCTGCCAGAAGCAGGTATTTAGGGGTGAGTGAAATGGGTAAATGTGGTCAAAAGTGTATAACTTCCAGTTATAAAATAAATTCTGGGAATGTAATGTATAGCATGGTGACTACAGTTAACAATATTGTATTGTATATTTGAAAGTTGCTAAGCAAGTAGATTTTAAAAGTTCTTACCGCAAGAAAAAAACTTATGGATCTTAACTAGACTTGTTGCAATGATCATTTCACAAGATGTGCACACATCAAATCACTATGTTGTGCACCTGAAACTAACACAATGTTATCAGTTGGGCCACATTAGCACTCCAACTCTACCAGTGCCTAGTGTCATGCCAGGGACTGTGAACTGAAAAGGTATTTGACTTTTCCATTACAGATGACAAGACCCTACTCAGAATCGGAGGGGTTTACCTTATAATTCTCCCACTGATAGGGCTTTGCCGTAAACCTCCCTCAACTTCTTTTTTCACCATAGAGACCTCCAATACCATAGGTTATTCTGGGTTTATGGACTGTCTCACTACAGTATATATTTCTGGTAAAATTTTTATTTGCCTTTGTTCATGTTTAATATAAAATGATAAAATATCATTTTGAGAAGAAGAGAAATAATGCTTCTGCTAAATGCTCAGCTGACACCTTGGATCATGATTGCAGATTTAGAGACCAACTGTAAAACTTAAAAAGAAGTTGTATTTGTCTTCTCTGTGACATCCTTGGCAGACCAAAGGTGACTGGCATAAGATAAAGAGAGGAAAATTCCAGCTGGACCTAAGGAACAATCACAGCTGCCTGAAAAAAGAAAAAGACAGGCTCTGGAGGTGAAGATCTCCTGTTACTGACAGCCATTTGGATGACTGAAACTTCAGATGGAAAACTGTACTTTATCAATGGTTTGTAACCAAGAATCCAAATCACCATTACCTGGAAAGTTTTCTTTCACATCATAAACCTAAAGCCTGGTGATTCTAATTCTGCAGAGCTGAGCCTTCCCAGTATTTCTGATGAACATCCCTGGTAGAAATTTATGGACTAGGTGACCCTGACATTCCTTGTAACATTGAGGTCTTGTTTTAGTTTGGTTGCTGTTATCTTCATTGGATATAAACATCCAGGTGCTAACTATACACCATTCAAAATAATACAGATAGAAAATAAAGACTAAAAGTCTTCACAGGATGAACCAGTCAGTAAACTAGACCTGGAAAGGAAAGGCAATTATAAATGTAGAAAAAAATAATAATTTACCTCCAGTCAATATCCTTAGTTCTCCTTCTTTCCCTCTGCCCCCAGAATTGATTATTCCCTAATTTTGCATGTGATCAGCAATAGTTTAAATGGATAGAAAAAGTGAATTTAAAAACAGACAGCTATTAAATAGAAATCCTGGAGCTATTGCAACAATATGGATAGGTGTGCCTTATTAAATTATAGTATTACCCTATGTAGCTGAAATAATTGGTCTCAATAGATTTTGATGTGTTTGTTAAATTACCTATGAATAGATTTATTTCTCTTTGTTCCTGTAAAGGTTAAATAATCTTAAAAATATACTGTACATCATGTAGTTTTAAAAATGCCCTAAAGGGACACATAAGAAAGCTCAGACAGGGTTATAATCTTTTAAAAAGAGGAGGAGGTGGTTTACTGTAGCATATTTTTTGTCTTACCAACCTGTAAACATTACAAAATTATAGCCCCATTTTGCAAGTTTTAGGCAGGAATAAAATATTTCTTTGAAAATTTTTCAAAAGATTATAAAATAAAATAGATTTAAACACACTGAATAATGAAGCTATATGCAGACTGCAGAAATACCTTCCTTTTCTACATGAGCAAAACAGGTATTGGTTTAGACTCTGGGTGCTATTTTGCAGCATCTGAGAATTTCCTAACAGTCTTGGTGAAGATTAAGTCCAAAGGTCTCTGAAATAGACCTTAAATGAACACATTCTGTCAAAACTTAACTAGCCAGGCTTCAGAGTCAGAGACACTTGAATTGCACATCTAAGTTCCTACACTTTCTGTGTGAACTTAAACAACCTACCTCATCCCTGTAAGGCAGTCAGCCATTCAGCAAAAACTTAATGAGAGTGCAAAGCACTAAAATTTATATATCTTGGTGATAATTGAATGTGTACATACATTAATTCAAACTCATCTTTTAAAATGTGAATTTCATACATATAAATTTTACCTAAAAAATAATAAAATCTGTATCATTTCACTGAAATCAGAATAAATAGATTGAGGAAAGATCATTGAATCAAAGGTTAACAGTTAACATTTAAAAATAAATAAAAATAAAAGCCATTTTAAACTACACTCCTTCATAGAGTCTCCTTCCCTGGGCCTCCTTATCTGAGGTACCAGAAGCTTAATGACAATAATCTGATATAATCATGATCATCATATACAAGAAACTCAATCTATATTGTGTAATAAGGCACATGACACATCCTCACTTTCAGAGAACCAAAAATGTTAAACATTAAATTCTGACACAAGTCCTCTCCTGCACCTCACAGAGGAATCTGAGGGGAAGTTCTGAGCCCATCTGCATCCCTTACTGTGTGTCCACACTGCATATTATGTTCTGACCTGGCGGGAACTTCTATTTTGTACCTCAAAATCATGATACTGAATACCAATAGCTACTCATTTTTTCTTATTACTTTTAGAAAACAATGCATGGGCCTACCACTCTTAGAAAAGAGCTCAGTACAATAAAAAAAAATAAAGTCAGATATCAGTGGTAAATGAGTGGTCGTACGAACCAGTGGTTCTCCCTACTCTGTACATGGTGGGGAGCAACTGGACAGGAGCGAAGAGTCCTCGGTGGGAAGCTGTGCTTCCTGCTCAGCAGGCAAAGCTGTCTTTTTATTACGACTTCAAATGTCCAGGAGGCACGGTGGCCAGGACCAACACTGATATCTGCAGTCTGGGGCAGGAGTACAAATGAAGGCTGTGTATCATATGTCTACATATTCAAATGTTATAAATCAAGCTTTAAAACTGTTAAACAAAATGATTTTTATCCTCTTACCTATAAGAATATACATTTATAATGACAGAATTGAAACATGTATGTATATAAATTAATATATTGAAATTATATATATAATTAAGTATATATATAAAAATCTATGTTTATTATATGAATAAAAATGAAAAAACATCAATCAAATTTGTTATTGCCCATGTCTGAATGTTCTATTGATGGGCCAAAAATATTATTTTAAATTCATTCTATAAAATTAATATTTCCTTTCATATTAAGAAAACCATTGATCATGCTGTTATAATTGAAACTTTCACATAATTTGGGTTTATCAACAATATAATCTAATAGGTCTTAAAATATGAAGTGTTCAAAGTTATAAAATTTTAATATGTTTTTATTTAAAAAATAAATAGAAAAGTAGAAAAATAATTTTCATGTTTCTAAACATGTTTTTTCCTAAGATGTTCTAAATTTTCCATTAACATTAAAAGGCAAAATACAAATTATAATTAATTTACATCAAATTTTAAAACAAAATTATTTAAATAAAGCCAAAAATTTACATTTATTTTTTGAAAATTTAACTAAATCATATTAAGTATTATTTTAAAAACAAAACTACTCTCAAACCTGGCATTAAAATTCTATCTAGCTGCTATCACAAAGAATCAACACCACACTTCTTGAGTGTTGTCTAGACCTACTGTAGGGAAGGAACCGTTTCACATGGCATGGAATTGTAGCTCAGCCTCCACAGGGAAAACCAGTGGGGAGCGAGTTAGCACACAGGACCACACCCATGGAGAGGTTCTCCCATGGGGAATCAGGCCTGCATTGTACCTAGGCTGCTACGAGGCTTGCTTTTGCTAAAACTCCCTCACCCTGAATTGAGACAGCAAGTGCTTACTGTTAACTTCCTAAAGTCTATGCTAAACCTCCCAAGTCTGGAGTGTAACCGGTTCAACCACTTTTCCCCTTGGTCTGCAACATCCTTCTCTTTGAAATAATTAGCAACATTCTCTCCTTTGTTATCTGTAAAAGGTAATCACCTAAAGCAAACCTGTACATAGTAAATGAGGACATCCTCAATGTAATGTACCCAGAGAAGCAATAAAAGCCTGTCCAAGCAGGGTTCAGGCCCTCTCTGTCACTTAGAGTGTGGCCATGCCATCCCTTTTTCTCCACAGGACTTCTGTAGTCCATGTGTATTTGCTCATTAGCAGCCACAACACACGGATCTTGCAGTCCAGGATCCATATCAACCTACCTATAAACAAATTCAAGAATAATATAAATTGCTTAACTTTGCAAAATGTTGCCACCAGACAACATTGGCAACTGTTGCAAACACAATTTGGAACATGAAGAATAGCAAGATAATGGGCACACTGTGCTATGGGAATAATATGTGGGTTTGACATGAATGCATTGAGGGGGGAAAGATTGACAAATTAATTAACTTTTATGTAGTATTTTTGTTGCTCAAATCCTTTCTGTCTTTCAAAATATTGTCCTTCACTGACTTCGGCATAGGCACAACCCAGAAACCATTCAAGAACTCGAAACAGGGCTGCTCATGTTTTGTGAACATAAGGCAAGAGATGTACAGCGGTTTGTTCCTTGGG